>JAPYYZ010003597.1:0-22175 GCA_030522705.1 Eretmocerus eremicus
TCTTTGCAGGTCTCTTACGTTCCTTTCAGAACTGAAAAAGATTGCTTTGGTCTTGCCAGCATTGAGACGCAGGCCGGAGCCCTCAGCCCACCCAGCAACGATTCGCCCTACTTCTCCTAGCCGAGCGATTCCCTCCTTGATCACGTCACAAAACCGTCATTATCCACTCCAAGCGACGTTTCAGGAATCACGAACTTCTTCCCAAGTGTTCAGAGTACCCATCGATGAGAAGTGCCACCGTGATTTTAATCGAACCGAAAAAACACCTGGAACTAGGGTGGGGGTGGTTCCAAGAAGTCTCAAATTCGTCATTATTCTCTCCCAGCGACGTTTCTGGCACCACAAACTTTTTCCAAAGTGTATACAGTGTTGATCAATGGCAAGGGCCACCATGATTTCTCCGAATCGAAGAAACATCCGGAACTAAGATGGGGTCCGTTATAAGCCGTCACATACCGTCATTATTCTTTCCCAGAGACGTTCGTGGTATCACAAGCTTTTCCTCAAGCATATACGATATGGATCGATGGGGAAGGCCACCATGATTTTTCCGAATCGGGAAAGCATCCGGAACTAGGGTAGGGTCGGTTTCAAGACGCCAAGAAACCGTCATTATTCCCTTCCAGCGACGTTTCTGGGATCAGAAACTTTTTTCCGAATGATTGTAGTGTGGGTCGGTGAGAAGGGCCGCCATGATTATTTTCAGACCGGAAAAGCATCCAGAACTAGGGTGGGGGTGCTTTTGAGACGTCACAATTCCACCATCATTCTCTCTCAGCGACGTTCCTGGAATCACAAACTTTTTCTCTGAGTGGTTATAGTGTGGATCGTAGGAACGGCCACCATGATTCTGTCCGAACCAAAAGAACGTCCGGAACTGGAGTAGAGGTGGTTTTGAGCCGTCACAAAACCGTCATCATTCCCTCCCCACGACGTTGCGGGGATCACGAACTTTTTCCATAGTGATCTAAATGTAGATCGATGAGGAGGGTCACAATGATTCTTTTCGAACCGAAAAAATATCCGGAACTAGGGTGGGGGTGGCTCCAAGACGTCACAGATCCTCCATCATTCTCTCACGGCAACGTTTCTGGCATCACGAACTTGTTACCAAGTAATTATAGGGTGGACTGATGGGAAGGGCCACCATATTCCTTTTCGAACCAAAGAAACATGCGGAACTAGAGTGAGGGCTGTTTTGAGGCGTCACGAATCCGTCCATATCTGCTCCCAGCGACGATTCTGGAATCACGAACTTCGTCCATAGTGATCTAGGTATAGATGGAAGAGAAGGACCACCATGATTCCCTTCGAACCGAAAAAACACCCGGAACCATCGTGGCGGTTGTTTCAGGACGCCACGGAACCGATGACATACGAAACCGTCATTTCTCCCTCCCAGCGACGTTTTCGGGATCACAAATTTTTCCCCGAGTGATTGGAGTGTGGATCGATGGGAAGGGGTGCAATGATTCCTATCGAATCAACAAGACATCCGGGACTAGAAAGGGGATGGTTTCAAGACGTCAGGGGACCGTCATTATATTCTCCCAGCGACGTTTTTGGAATCACAAACCTTTCTCCAAGTGATTATAGTGTGAATCGATGAGAAGGGCTACCATGATTCTCTTCGAACAAACAAAACTCCCGGAACTAGGGTGGGGCTGGTTCTAAGAAGTCCAAAAACCGTCATCATCTTCTCCCAGCGATGTTTCTGGCATCACAACATTGCTCCCAAGTGTATACAAAGTGGATCGATGGAGAGGGCCACCATGATTTCTCAGAACCAAAAAAACATCTGGAAACTAGGACGGGGTCAATTTTGAGACGTCACGAAACCGACATCATTCTCTCCCAACGACGTCTCTGGAATCACAAACTCCTTTCCAAGTGTTCAGAGTATCGATCGATGAGCAGGACCACCATGATCATATTCGAACCGGAAAAACTTCCGGAAATAGGGTGAGGATGGTTTTAGGGAGTCACAAATTTGTCATTATCGCCTCAGCAACGTTTCTGGCATCACGAACTTCTACCCAAATGTATACAGTGTGGATCGATTGGGAGGGCCACGATGATTCTTTCGAAATGAAGAAACATCCGGAACTAGGGTGTGGTCGGTTTCAAGACGTCAGAAAACCATCATTATTTCCTTCCAGCGACGTTTCTGGATTCACAAACTTTTTTTCGAGTGATTATAGTGTGGATCAATGGAAGCGGCCACAATGTTCCTTTTCGAACCAAAGATCATGCGGAACTAGAGTGAGGGAGGTTTCAACACGTCACAAAACCGTCAGAAATCACTTCCAGCGACGATTCTTGAATCATGAGGTTTTTTCCAATTCATGAAAGTCTGGATCGATGAGAGAGGCCACCATGATTGCTTCCGAACCAAAAAACCTTCCGAAACTAGGCCGAGGGTGGTTTCAAGACGTTACGAATCTTTCGATATCTGTTCCTGCGAACGATTCTGGGATCACAAGCTTTCCCCCGAGTGATTATGAGGAGAATCGATGAGGAGGGCCACCATGTCCCTGTCTCGAACCCAAGAACATCCGCAACAAGGAAGATGGGTGTTTTAAGACGTCACAAAACGGTCATTATGTCGTCCCAGCGACGTTTCTGGGATCACAAACTACTTTCCAAGTGTATACAATGAAGATCGATGTGGAGGGCTACTGTGATTCTCTTCGGACCAACAAAACGTCCGGAACTAGGGTGGGGTGGTTCCAAGACGTCAGAAATCCGTCAACATTTGCTCCCAGCGACGTTCCTGGGATCATAAACTCCCTCCATAGTGATCTAGGTATAGATAGATGGGAAGGACCACAATGATTTTCTTCGAACCGAAAAAATCTCCGGGACTATCGTGGAGGTTGTCATGACCCATGCCTTCTGCGTGCGAGTCTCGCCTCTTGCCCCGAAGCTATCATCACACCTCCAGAACCGATGACATACGAAACCGTCATTATTCCCTCCCAGCGACGTTTTTGGGATCACAAACTTTTTTCCGAGTCGTCAGAGTGTGGATCGATTGAGAGGGCTGCCATGATTCCTCTCGAACAAAAAAACATCCGGAACGAGAGTGGGGGTGGTTTCGAGACGTCACGAAACCGTCATCGTCCCGGTCCAGCGACTTCTCTGGGATCACAAATTTTTTTCCAAGTGATGAGAGTGTAGATCAATGAGAAGGGCTGCAATGATTCCACTCGAACCAAAAGAAACACCCGGACCTAGAGTGGGGGTGGTTTTAAGACGTCACAAAACCGTCATCTTCTCTCACAGCGACGTTTCTGGGATCACGAACTCTTCCCATAGTGACCTAGGCTTGGATCAATGGAAAAAGGACACCATGATTTTCTTCGAACCAAACAAACATCCGGAACCATCGTGGAGGTTATTTCGGGCCGTCAAGGAATTGATGACATACGAAACCGTCATTGTTCCCTCCCAGCAATGTTTGCGGGATTACAAACTTTTTTCCAAGTCATTAGAGTGTGGATCGATGAGGAGGGCTGCTTCCTCTCGAACCAAGAAAACATCCGGAACTAGAATGGAGGTGGTTTCAAGACGTCACAAAACCGTCATCATTCCGGCCCAAAGGCGTTGCTGGGATTACAAACTTGTTCCTGAATGATGATAGTGTGGAATGATGGGGAGGGCCTCCTTGTTTCTTTTCGAGACAGAGAAACATGCGGAACTGAGGTGAGGGTGATCTGAAGACGTCACAAAACGGTCATCAGTTACCCCCAGCGGCGTTGCTTAATCCATAGAGTTCCTCCCAACTGTTCCGTGTGGATCGATGAGAAGGGCCACCATGATTTTTTTCGAACGGAAAAAGCATTCGGGACTAGGGTGAGGGTGGTTTCAAAACTCCACAGAACCATCATCATTCTCTCCCAGCAACGTTTCTTTGGTCATGTATTTCTTCCCAAATTTTCAGAGTGTGGATCGATGAGGAGGACCACCATGATTTTTTGGGGGTGGTTCCAAGAAATCACGAAACCGCCACCACCCCCCCCCCCCCGTGAGCCTTTTCTGGAATCACGAACTTGTCCCCAAATGATCATAATGTGGATCGATGACGAGGGCCAACGATATTTCTTCCGAATCGAAAGAACATTAGGAACTAGAGTGGAAGTAGTTTTGAGACGTCACAAGACCATAATTATCCTCTCCCAGCGACGTGCCTGGGATCATAAACTTCTTTTCAACTGTTTAGATTATCGGTCGATGGAAAGGGCCACCACGATTTTATTCGAACCGAAAAAATACACGGAACTAGTATGGGGGTGGTTTCAAGACGTCACAAATACGTCATTTTCTGCTCCCAGTGACGTTCCTGGAATCACATACTCTTCCGAAAGTATATACAGTATGGATCGATAGGGAGGGCCATGAGTTTTTCGAGCCGAGAAAACATCCGGAACTGGGGTGGGGTCGGTTCAAAGATGTCAGAAAACCGTCATCATTCTTTCTCAGCGACGTTTCTTGAATCATGAAGTACTTCTCGAGTGATTATAGTCTGGATCGATGGGAGCGGCCACCATGATTTTTTCCGAACCGAAAGAACTCCCGGAAGTAGAGTGAAGGTGGTTCTAAGACGGCACAAAACCGTCTCTAATCTCAACCAGCCACATTCCTGGAATCACGAACTCTTCCCATGGTGTTCTGAACGTGAATCGATGAGAAGGGCCACCATGATTTTTTCCGAACCGGAGAAACATCCGGAACTAGGGTGGGTGTGGTTTTAGACGTCACGAAGGAGTCATTATCGTTCTTGATCAACGTTCCTGGGTTCACAAACTTGTTCTCAAGCAATGATAGTACGGATTGATGGGGAGGGCTACCATGATTTTTTCGGACCGAAAAAACATCCGGAACTAGGATGGGGTCGCGACGGTTTTATGACGTCAGGAAACCGTTGTCCCAGCGACGTTCCTGGAATCTGAAACTTTTTTCAGGTGATTACAGTGTGGATCGATGGAAGCAGCACACATGATTCTTTTTGAACCGGAAAAACGTCCGGAACTAGAGTCAAGGTGGTTTCCAGACATCACACAACCGTCATTATTCTATCCCAGCGGCGTTTCTGGGATCACACAATTTTCCCATGGTGTTCTAGGCGTGGATGGATGAGGAGGGCCACCATGATTTTTTCCAAACCGAGGAAACGTCGGGAACTAGAGTGGGGATGACTTTGAGACATCACTCAACCGTCATCATCCTCTCCCAGCGACGTTTCTGGAATGACAAACTTCGTTCCAAGTGTTGAGAGCATCGATCGATGGAAAGGACCACCATAATCTTATTTGAACCGAAAAAACACCCGGAACTAGGGTGGGAGTGGTCTTGACAGGTCACAAAACCGTCATTATTTCCTTCTAGCGAGGTATCTGGAATCACGATTCTTTCCCCGAGTGTATACAGTGTGGATCAATGGGAAGGGCCACCATGCTTTTTTCGAACCGAAGAAACATCCAGAACTAGGGTGGGGTCGGTTTTCAGACGTCAGAAAACCGCCATCATTCCCTTCCAACGACGTTCCTGGAATCACAAACTTTCTTCCAAGTGATCATGGCGTGGATCGATGAGAGCGGCCGCGACTTTTTTCTTCCAAACCAATCGAACGTCCGGAACTAGTGTAAAAGTGGTTTCAAGACGTCACAAAACCGACATCATACTCGTCCAGCGACGTTTCTGGAATCACAAACTCCCTCCCAAGTGATGACAGTGTAGAACGATGAGGAGGGCTAACGAAAAAAACATCCGGAACTAGGCCGAGGGTGGTTTTGAAACGTCACAGAGACGTCTTCATGTTCTCCCAGCGACGTTTCTGGGATCACGAGCTCCGTCCCAAGTGATTAGCCAACATGTTGTTCGAACCAAAAAAACATCCGGAACTAGAGTGAGAGTGGTTTCAAGACGTCACGACACCGTCATTTTTCACTCCCAGCAACGTTTCTCGGATGACGAACTTTTTCCCAAGTGACTATGGTGTGGATCGATGAGGAGGACCACCATGATCTTTTCCGAACCGAAAAAAACATCCGGAACTAGGGTGGGGTCAGTTTCAAGACGTCAGAAAACCTCTATCATTCCCTTTCAGCGACGTTTCTGGAGTCACAAACTTCCCTCCAAGGGCCACCGATATTTGTTACGAATCGGGGAAACATCAGGAAGTAGAGTGGGGATAATTCTGAGATTTCCCAAAAACGCCATCATCCTCTCCCAGCGACGTTTCTGGAATCACGAACTACTTCCCAAGTGTTTAGAGTATCGATCGATGGAAAGGGCCACCATGTTCTTATTTGAACCGGAAAAACACCCGAAATTAGGGTGGGGGTGATCTTAAGAAGTCACAAAACCGTCATCATTTTTTCCCCAGCGTGTGAGTGCTTTCCATCCATCCACACTTAGATCACTTTGAGAAAAGTTTCTGATTCCAGAATTGTCGCTGGGAGAAAATAGAGACGGTTTCGTTCGTCTCGAAACCACCCCTAAGTTGGTTCCGGATGTTTTTTTGGTTCGATAAGAATCATGGTGGCCCTCCTCATCGATCCACACTATGATCACTCGGGAAAGAGTTTGTGATTCCAGGAATGCCGCTGGGAGAAAATGATGACGGTTTTGTGACGTGTCAAAATCGCCCCCACCCTAGTTCCGGATGTTTCTCTGATTCGATAAGAGTCATTGTGCTCTTGTCATTCATCCGTACTGTAATCACTCGGAAGAAGGTTTGTGGGTCCAGTAACGTCCCTAGGAGTGAATCATGACGGTTCTTCGACGTCTCAAAACTACTCCCAACCCAGTTCCGGATGTTTTTTCGGTTCGAAAAAAATCATGGTGGCCCTTCTCATCGATTCAGACTATAATCACTCTGAAGAAAGTTTGTGATCCCAGAAAAGTCGCTGGGAGGGAATGATGGCTGCTCTATGACGTCTTAAAACCACACCCACCCTGGGTCCGGATGTTCTTGCGGATCGAAAAGAAAATCAAGATTGTGGGTCTCATCGATCCAGAGCATAATCATTCGGTGCAAAGTCTATGGTTCGAATGACATGCCCAGAAGAAATATTTGATGATCCCGTATTCGCCAAACCATCCCTCTGTCTTCGATTGGCCTCAGTGTCACCCTAGGGCGGGGGGATTCGGGGTACCATCCGTGCGTACCCTTTATTCAACTCAATTTCTTAGCTTTCCGTTGCGATGATCATCACATCAGAACTTTTGCCTGAGTCGGCAGGTGTCTTCCCACTTCAGGGGTGTGCAACTCCCTCAGAGGGGAGGCGGTGTCGGATTCAGCCTGACGCAGTGTTCTCCACATCAGTCACCATCCCCGAGCAACGCAGTATCAATCCCAAGTCATTTATTTTTTTCCCAATATTTTTGCTCACGTGTATTTTCGACGTTGGAAACTTGAAATACATGTTCATTCCTCACATAAAAAATGCTGGAGATCCAGGAACAGGCCTGTTGCTTACATTGAAAATTTGCGATACTGACGGGGTAAATCGACAACAAATCGCAAATATGGCGGCCGGGAGCGACCAGAACATTTTCACGAGTCCCATAACGGCAACGCCAGATTTCGTCAGAGACAAGTTCTGATAAGTAGAGATTGACCAAAATACTTCCAAGAATCGTCTGAATGTTTTCTCATGAGTCAAGATCACCCAAGAAACTATTGGAATGGATCACATTGGCCGACCTCGGTGGTCGTGATTTATGGATGTGACATGAGATCCCGGTTAACTCTCACAAGAATGAATTCGACTATGTAGCCGATTCTCTGGCACATGAACTTCAACCCCTCAAAATTTCAGAGCTGCCCTCGCGATGATCTTTGAGTGGTCACGGAACTACAGAATTATCGACAAATTACGGGAATTTACCGGTCGGTGTCCGACAGAGCCTCAAACAGAGAGTTCGGTTTGGTAAACTGGGTTTTACCGGGTATAAGATATATCTGATCAGATTTTCGGCCTCCGAAGTACGCCTTACCTTCGAGACATGGTTTCTTATCTTGATAGTATCGCATATTTCTCAGGTCACGAACGTATTCATGAATCTATGTGTGGGGCATTCACAGGAACTCGTCTTCTCTAGAAAGATAATACGACCGGTAACATCCATAAGAACATGAAAATATTGGAGTGATGAATTTTTAGGAAGTTTCCTGGAAACATAGTCTGCTTCTGCAAATAGAACACTTATATGATGCACAATTGAATCTTATCAGTCAGACCCTTGGAAAGTTGGATCTACACAGTCTATTATGATTTGTACTGAATAGTGTATATGGCAACGCATCTCACGGAAGTACATGATCGACAATCAATCGAGTGCGGAGACCAGAGTCATCGCTCGACATTGGTATAGGGCAAGAATTGTCTTACCAATGCATGAATCGACTTTCACATCGGATTATTTCATCATCATCTGTTTGAGTAATATGTGGCTCGTTTTTGAGATGTCTCATTTTCGAAGCATGTCTCGAATATAAGACATGCCTCTTATTTGAGACATGCCTTATATTTCATCGAGCGTATCGAGGGGTGTCATTTTTGAGCATGTCTCATATTAGGTAAAACACGGTAGCGGCATATGATGCCCCCACATACACGAAAATCTGGAATCCTGTGTGCGCGCGTGAACGTGTGAGTGGATGATTGTTTTGTTCCGTGGATGACCCCTCTCCTCCTTCCACTCCCAACATGAACCTTGAATCCGCCCCAATGGAAGAATGCGCCATGCCAGAGTGCTTTGTGAAGGTCACATCAATCTGCTTACGGTGTGTCACGTTGGTAGCTTAGCTCCCCAGGAATATCCAAAAGAAACAGATTGACTCACTCGAGGAGTCATGAGAAACATGGGGAATAGCACAAGATATGAGGAAGGAACAGGAGAGCTATCGGTTGAAAACTCACCCACTATTTTCCACTGCTTTCTGAGCATATTCCACTTGGAAAACTCGGCCGTCAGGAGAGAATTGTGAAGCGGATAGGTCGTACTGGAAGAAATCGGAAGGCTCACTCTGATGACAGGTCTAAATTCTTGATTAGGAACTTCTCCGGATTTTTGAATGATATTGTTCATTGACATTATGGATCCTTGCGAGTGCCACATGCCTCTCCCTTCAATCTCGAAGAGTGGGTCAACGATCGAATGATATTCAAGTCTATGTCAAATACACGCATCCGCCGCGTGAAAAGCACAATAAAACTCTCGATATTCGTTAAACGCAAACACGGTAGTCTAGACTGCGGGCCCGCGGAGTACAAGCTGGTCGAATCTTTGCCCGGCGTGATTCAGAATCGAGAGTGATGGGACTTCAATAGTGGTGGAGGTTTCAGCACTCACAAACCTGTTATGGGCCTGGGGACATGCGATATGAGAGTATCCGGATTCCAACTGAAGGACGTTGCAATGATCACGGGGACAAAATGACTGGATATGAACAATTTCAAACCAAAGGGGCTAACGGATACTACCTCTTTCTATTGAGTTGCAATAGCGCGGACTCATGAGAGGGCGAGCAGGCACAGAGCCATTCTGGAATATCCCAATGATCCCCAGGGAGTTTTGGGGTCAATTCGGACATGTCGTGATGCAGAACAAGGCTCCTGCCAGATTTGTCGACCTCCCTTAGAATGTCCGAGACCGAGTCTGCGCCCGACCTCCGCCCGTGTATTTTCGAGGAAAATTGTCATCATTCCGCGAGTCATGGAGATGTATTCCGAGATGTTGGGGATGATATTCCATTACTTTTGGGATTAATCTGGGCCTCAGGAAAATTACCCGAATAGTCTTACAAGTGGAGGACCAACCCTGCGGGTCATCGACCTTGACCAAACTTTGGGGACTATCTTGTTGTGGTGAATAATGAAGGGATCTCATATCAGCTAATGCTGATGGGCCTCCTGTTTTGAGATACAGGACTTAGCGCTGTGCTGATTTTGAGTTGTTTTTCACCATTTTCGATATGAATCAGCCCTTGGCGACTCCTTCTCCCAATGGCTTGCAACAACTTCCGCTGGGTCCACTGTACTTATTCCTATCCTGGAGGGTCTAAACTACACTACCAACACACAGAATTTCCAATAGTCCATGATGATCCAAGTATGTAACCCCAGGGAGAAGTAATTTTTCGCTCTTCTTCCAAAACGTTGGAAAATCACGCCTGGCTCCATCACAACATCGCCAATGTTTCACATCAAGATCCTCCCGTGTTTATATCCTCTCTCAGAACCCCCTATTACGAGTTGGGGGTTCGTCAGTTCTGTGCTCGGTCGAGAACCAGGTCTCAACAGGAGAGTGGTAAAGAATTTGACCAAGGGATTGATTATCCGTGATATCTCATATAATCTAGTTTATTCAAGAAGGTATAAATCCGAGAGAGAGAGAGAGAGAGAGAGAGAGACTGTTACATATACTCGTGGCTCTAATGATTCTACAAGGCGAGGCCGTGAAGGGCTGAGGTTGCTCATCTCTAAATGTGTCCTTGCGTTAAGAGTTCGTGATACAGGTGAGTACGAATGCGAAAGAGGCCGGGACTACGATGGACTAACGAGGGTACAAGACAACCGTACAACAAGAGAGGGCTCGACAGAAAGCGGACTAGGGAATGAGAGCGCCTCTGGAGCTTTCGCGCTCCTTATACACCCGTCCTGAGCTTGGACCTCCCTCCTCGATTGCAACGAGGGAGGGGCAAGGCTCCAGCTGGCTGCATCAGAGCTTGCGCCGGGTCCCGCGACTGGCGGGCACCTCGTTCAAGGTTGGCTGTGACGCATCGTCTCTTTCGTACATCGTACGTTTGCGTGAGCTTGTTGCTCGGTACATATATATAGGTTCGTGAGGGTCTATACCCTGACACGTCCATAGCCGCATTTCATTACTCCCCGGAGCAATGCAGAAGTGATTCAAAAATTGCATTCCAGGAAAATCTGATCTTTTTTTCATATATTTTTTCTTGCTATTTTTGTCTTGGTTCTATTATGATATCTCTCGTCATTGATGTAGTTGCGATTGTCCCATCATCTGAGTATAATGATTTTATAAGAAATCGGTGATACAGAATAGTTCAACTAATAGTTCGAGATTTGACTACAGTAATATTGGTTATAATGATCTGAATCATTTACGTTTGAAGGACGATTAGAATTACATTGGCTGAGATGGAACTTGATATTTTCTGTCTATGATCTAGGAATAGCTGGAATCTAATATTACTAGATTGGCATAGATATATCGAATATTCTGTAACTAAAAGTTGTTTATGCTAGGTTGGCGTTGAATACATTTGGACTGGAAATTCTTCATACTAGGTTGGCGTGGTTATTGGATAAATTTGAGTGGAAAGATTTTATACGCTAGGTTAGCGTAAATATTGGATATGTTTGAGTAGAAGATTTCATATGCTAGGTTGGCGTAAATATTCGAGCGGATAAATATTCGAGCGGATTTAGTAAATTCCAAGTTGGTTCAACTAAGAAGCTCATGATTCTGTTATTGAAGCTTGCTTGTGCAGCTTGTCTTTCGTTTCACAACTTCTGATGAGTGAAATTTTTCATCTCGCTCCAAGTTTATATCAATCAAATCGTGCTAGGGGGCGCTTCCATACAAGGGAAAGAGTTATCTTCTCGGTTCTCATCTTTTGAACATGTTTCAAACATCGTTTGAGAATAATCATCCGTTCATTTGAATTCAAAATTGCGCAAATTCACTCAATATCCTTGGAAAGAAATATGTGGCTATATTAGAAAGAGATATTGTGGATATGCGAAGAGAGAGATCTGGTATGAATGATTCCTTCTCTAATAAGTTACATCACTCTCAAGTCTCTCTCTCGTTTTATCGGATCTTGTTTGCATCCATGCTAAGATATCTGATTGAACAATTTTTTGATCCATTATTCTTTGATTCTGGGGCGTTTCTTCAGTCATCATCATATCATATTGATTTCTAGGTGCTGCTCGATTTGTCAGCGTCATATAACCTTAATCATCCGGGTGCTCCTTGGGTTATCGGCGTTATATAGTATTGAATTTCTGGATACTCTTCGATTCATCAAAGTCCCATCGTATTGGCTCTCTGGATACTCCTAGAACTACCATGATCGTTTCATATTTTGAATGGCTGGATACTCTTTAATTCATCATCTGCGAACATCCTTGATTTGTCGTCATCATATTCTATTGCGTTTGGGGTATTCCTTCGTATTGTATTACATCAATGGGAGGGGAAATTTCATCCTTGTCTTGAGGTGGCACAGGTGGGATCCTAGATTCCTCTCTATGTATCGAATGATCATCTTGGTTAGGATCAATAATTTCAATTTCTGATTGAGCCTCAGACTCCTGCTGATATTATGAATATCACGGGAGTGAACAAGAAACTGAGTCTTGGGAAACTGAAATTATTATGTAGATTCTCAAATCGTTTTCCAGCTGGCTCATACTGCGTGCTTTATTCATCACGTCTTTTAAGTCTTGTCCTTTTTCCAAAGATTTGAGTGACGTATCTGCGCGGAATTGCAGACTTGGAGTCATGTCTGACCCTTTTATTTGGCCTTCTGGAGATTTTTCAAATTCTTCATTCAATAATGGCGTAAGATCCAAGTGTCTTCCTTGGAAAATGATTATTCCGGATGTTACGGTGATTTTTCGAGGTGCTACCAGTCTTACGTTTCTTGTTCGAGCAGAACATCCTGGAGGTGAGTGAATTATTCCCATTCCTTCGAAATCTGTTCTCTCGTCGTTATATTTCTTGCAAGATTCGTATTTAGTATCGACTTTACTAATGGAAGATATCCAGGTATCTTCTTTTTCTAGTTTTTCCCCAAAAATTGCTTGCGACCTAGCTAATTTCATTTCACAATTGGGAAGATCTTTTATATATCTTTGTGCTGTGAGCTTAACTTCGCAAAAAGAAACGCTATCTATATTACGAACTGGGGTTGTACTTTCACAGATGTACGCTTTCTTCAAACGTTTGCACTCACTCAAAAATTCTGAAGTGAATGGTATGTAATTTGCGGCTTCCACGTTTATTGCTGTGTAAGTTGCTTCTGGCCAAATATATGCAAATACCGAGGCGTCCCCTTGCCGAACGGGCACAGGTAATGCTTTAAAGCGGTGGTAGTCAATATCATCTCATAATGGGGGGCTTATACGGTGAATCAATTTTGGATAGATGAACAAAATTGACAAGTCTACGACTTCCAGAAGATCCAAGAGTGGCTCGGTTTCCTCAATTTGTGGTAATTGAGCATCGAGTACCGTGTTCATTGTTGTATTCTTTGTGTCGGTTGAGAAACTCGGTGGCACAAAGCGTGGGTGCATTATTCCTTGCACTGCAAAAAGTATCGCATCGGTTAAGGTCTCCGTATTGAGCTCATATTGCAAGACGCTTTCGATGAAGATTTCCATAACTCTGGAAAGATCCATCCACTCGTTCAGTTCATCTTGTTCATATTCTAATTTAGATATTAGATCGTTCAATTCATGTATTTTCTCTTGTTGGCTACCAAACTGATCTAGTATTATTTGAGTTTGATTTGCGACTAAGCTTGCGAGTCGGCCAGTGTCATTTGAGGTGCTCTGAATTAATTCTTTCAATTCGGCTTCGTCATCTTGATTCTCCCGACAGCAAAAATCCATGCTCGCTCTACTCGCGTATGTGATTCACTCGCTTCTTTTCCTCGCAGTAATTCTGTGAGATTGTTTGCGTCTTTTTGTGTACTTCGGATGCGCATTACTATTTCTTCGAGTTGGTCTTGTATTTCACATTCAGATCTCAATTTTTCACATCTCAATCTGATTGCATCCCAAGTGCTATTTAGTACAAAGCTTCGGGAAAAATATGGTTGCAAGTCACCGGTATGTACGATTTTCCATGAAAGCCGAGGAATATATAGTCGACCTAACTTTTTCATGATCAATCCCGGATTGCTCAGAATTGGGCGAATGTTCATGCGTTCATCACTCAATTCTCGTGTTTTTCTGGAAAAAATAGTATATGGAATGAAATCTCTATAAATTTTAATAGAGAGAGTTGCTTCGGCTACATCATGATACTCATTTGACTTTTCATGAGCTCTTGGACATGTGATGAAGATTAGATTTGATTTTTATTCATTTCAATTTATGCGAGTGACTCAACTCTCTCAACTTTAATGTATATAAGTGAAGGAGTGATTTATCTAGCCTGATGTAAGAAGAAAATACAGATTTTATTGCTTTTATTCAATCTTAATACGCATCATGGTTCGCACGCGCGATTTTGCATCCGTTTTGGCGCGGAAGAAGTTGTGTAAATTGGTCGGTTTTTCTTGTGAGATTGAAGTTTTTGTTTCTATGCTCGTGGGATTCGTTGTCGCTGTCGACTCGAGGTATAATGTATGAGTTCTATGATCCACTCTAATTTTCTTTCCAAGTATTACGGGCTAGACCGTACATGAGTGAGACATTTTTTTCCTAGCATTACGAAGCGGAGCGAAAGAAACGCTCGGCGTTCACCTGCCACTTGATCCATAAATTTGTCCTACGCGGAGGGGAATCTGAAGTCCGTCGGACAAGTCCAAGTCGCTAGTGCTCGGTATTTTGTATTTTTTGTTTTTGAAGTAGAGTAGTGGGAGATGCTATGCGCACAATTTCTGTTCTAACTCTGCCTTCAAGCATTTTGCCTCAGTTTGAATTTCGCTACCGTCCGATTCTGTTTGCTTTTCGCATAACCATGAGTTTCGAAGCTGATTGCGAGTTAGAGAACGTCAAGCTCGCTTATTTTGAGCGCGGCGAGGAAGATTTGTTTTATGACAGTGATTGTGTCATTGTTTCCGTGTATGCCGAGAGTAGTCACGAGATCGGAAGTGACAGCAAGGAAGATCCTGAACTTATGCAAGTGATTTATGGGCATCTCGAGTGTGAACATCACGAGGAGTGCGAGCTAGAAGAATTGTTCTCTGATTCGGATTCCGATATGGTAGATTTTGACATCAATGAAATCATTCGTGCTTGTCTCTGTGATAGTATAAGTGAAGAAGCGGACGATAGTCCAACTGTTTATAAAAATGAGTGTGAAGACATCTGTGATGAGCCTGTAGTAATTGACAATCCTGAATCTTCCCATGATGAAGAGTATAAGTCTCTTCCTATGTTCAATATTGGAGAGATGAACATAGATATTGTGGAAGAAAAGCCTGCTGCGATTCCGCTCACTCTTCAAGATGCGAGTGAACGAAAGACATCCATTTTGGCTGGAGTTATCGATGAAGAACCTCGAGAGTTGTTTATAGACGATGGGCTTCTTTTGAGCAATGATGCTGATGAGGTTCACTCAACGTACTCATCCTTCACCGATTTTTGTCAGTAAAAACTGCTTGCCGATAGCTGAATATGGAAAGCAAAAATCACGGGCTGTATCGAAGCCTTCGTTGAAAATTCCGAACAGGAATCGGGGTTATTTTCTACGTGTTGCGAATCGAAAATCAGCGAAATTATTGCAAGACAATGTTTTGGAATCTGGAAACCCGTCCATTGCTCGTGCAGGAAACGAGCTATCTCTTCAGGCAACTAATCTCGAGAAATCCCAAAAATTGTTGACAGCGATGAATACGGCTCGGTCTTGTGGACCTGTCAATATAAGATCCGAGAATGATGTCTCCAAAGTTGTGAGCACTATTAGCGTTCGTATACAAGAAGAAGAATCAGAATGACAAAAGAGTCATGGACAAGGTCAAAATGCAGTTCAAGTGAATATAAAACGTCGTCCCGGTCGTCTAAAGAAAATTTTCAAGAATTCGGAAAAAATTGTGGGTGACAGCTCTGCTCGATTGGGAAGTAAAAATACTGGAACGTCTCATTCAAGAGTATCTTCCGTGCGTCTCAATAGACTTGAATCCATGCCTATCAAATTACCTCCCTTTGCATTGGACCAAGTGATTCCTCAAGTGAGTGAAAACTGTGAGCAGGTTGCAGAAACGGACTTGCCTCCAGAGGAGATTGAAGCGGCGAACTTCCGACGGGACTGTGTGGAACTGCAGGTCACGGCGCGGTCGCGCTATTGCTACGCAAGTTGGTTCCGCTGCGCCCACTGACTCTCGAAACATGCCCCGAACTCAGAAGCGGATGGCGAGTGGCTCTCAGCTGAATATATCGTTTGAGAAGAGGCGTTATCCTCTACATTTGAGTAAATTAGACGAGAGTGATTTCGATTACGACTGGACAATTCGAAAATTGAAACAATCGGAGAACAAGAATAGTACAATCGATCGAAGACTCGCTCTCTTGAATCTCAAGAGAGAATCGCGCGATTGTATCCGTTAATCGTCAATCGCCAATATGATATCCAATTTGGGGGTCAAAGGAGACCCAAGAATTACGCTGATCGCTGTCCCGGCTGCTGGACGATAAAATGGTCTGGCAAGGACCCTTCTCCATATCAATTCTGCAAGAATTGCATGTGAGTATTATTCATTTGGACTTTTATGATTACTCGACTCCAGTTCATTCATTCATATCATTTTTCAGTGTCGCTTCGGAAGACTAGTTACCAGTCAACGTGAAAACACATCTTGATGCAGTTTATTTGCCTGTATTGTTTGTACTAATGAAGTATACATGGAAATTATGTAGCTAGTTCGTTTTGTATTACAATATACTTCTAATATTCATGAGATGATTTTGATTCTTAAACCCGTCTGTTTGGCAAGATTGATTAGAGTTTGATGATCTGTTTTTCTAAATTTTTTTTTCCTGTGGAATTTTAGAAAAAACTTTTATGGTGGCGTTTGGATTTTATTATAATCTCTCTTTGTGCTATTCGCTCAGCTTTCTGGCTGACTTATATGGACGCGTTTGTTCAAGTTTCATGTGACTTCTCGAAACTTAGCTTACAAGATCATTCGTTGGAGCACATGGGAAGGCTGAAAAATTTCGACGCTTGAAATTGCCAGTTCGGTCTGGGTAGCGAAACAAGCAACACTATCCGTGTCGGTCACTTTCGCAATCGACAAATTTTTGCTGGTACTTTCTGCTATTCAAATCAGTCAGACATGCCGGTGCGCGTGTATCCATCTATTCGCGAGCTTCTTCGAGTACATCCCGACCGTGTACGGCGGTCTCGCATCAGTAGATCGGTAGACTGATATCAGTAGTATATCAGAGGGACAGGGCTGCAGCTGGCTGCAGCAGAGCTTGCGCCAGGCCCCGCGACTGGCGGGCGCCTTGTTCAAGGTTGGCTGTGACGCATCGTCTCTTCCGTATATCATACGTTTGCGTGAGCTTGTTGCTCGGTACATATATGTAGGTCCGTGAGGGTCTATACCCTGACACCCCTGAATATGAGAAAAAGGAATGAACAGGAGAAAATATTGAACTCACCCCAAGACTACAGATGGATAATATCTTGTAACGCCAATTTTGAAGAAAATGGACGTTCGATCAATATGACTCCCATCTGGTTATATTGATCACTCTGTCTCTCTCAAATCGTCTTCATTGTATCAACCTCCAAATTCAAGCATCGCCGAACAACATAATCTCAAATTCACCCATCGTTCGTTCCTGGCTGAGACACTGGCACTTCGCTACTGTGAATGAGCATCAGTTTCACAGTAGAAATCTGGATGAATATCATTACCAAGAGTTACCTCGGTACATTGACGGGTGGAACTAGTCTGGTGAAATGATTACTCATCAAATGATCCGCATCGATGAGCTATACTCGACTGTTAGACTTGAAGAACAGCGAATTAGAGTGTCATATGAGAAACAATAGTCTTTTGTAGGTCTTGTAGATTATGACAGGCTGACAATGGTACATGTGCCTACACTCACAAATACTCACAAGAAAAGATGACATCAAATCTTTCTGCTTCATACTAATTATCCCAAGAAATTTGTTTTTCCAAACTACTATTCAGGATCATAAAACTAGCTTGTATCTGTCAATCAAAATATGCTCATCCTAAAGAAGCAATCTCCCTATATTATATAGTTGACATGGAATCTTTTTGTGATTCCACTGAGTTCCACCGTATTCCACTGAAGTCCACCGTGTGCCACGGAGTGCTACCGATATCCACTGACTTCCCCCGAATTCCACCGGAATTCACCGAATCCCACCGACTGCCATAGAGAGCCACCGTGCGCCACTGCGTCCTCCACCGAATGCCACCGTGCTGCCACCGAACTCCACCGTTCTTCCACTGTTCCTCGACCCGCTCAATTACCTACAATGACCTACATTTTTCCGATATTTGGAAAAAGTTACATGTTCCTCCACTTTCTCCCCACCGACTTCCACCCAAACTCCACCGAACTCCACCGTTACTCCACCGAGTTCCACTGAATTCCACCGAATTCCACCGAGGTCCACCGGATGCCGTTTTTTTCATGTGTCCCCACTTTCATAACTATATATCCCTTACAACAACGAGAAAATGTTGTCAATAAAAATTAGTTCTTCATCTTCATTATCTGTAAATTTTCTGATGTTTCATTCCCCTCTATAACCTGGAATTCGTTGTATGTACCAAAACACTTTATTCCAGTTCTCTCAAAGTTTCCATCAACATTTACTTATCTACCGAATCTTTTCTTTTTTAATATTTTCCCTTTCGGGGGAATGCAGGAGATCTTCACCAATCCTCCTAAAACAATGTATAGTGAATTTTGAGGATCATCTTGTGTACCTTGTAAGAATTATTTTAGAATTTCACTGTACAAACATTCAAAAATACTAAAACCAAAAACACCGTCATAGATAATGATCAATGACATTTAGACTAAGTTTGTTGGAGCAAGTAGTTCAGGTGACGACCACCCCGTAAATAAATTCAACTCTTCACAATATTCTGCAACAAGCTAGTGGCTCAATCGAAAAAAAGCTTCACAGCCTCAAAGCTCATGAACTAAAGAACAAAATGTGCCGTCTCGGATCCCGATCGGATGCGAAATGAGCTCGGTGTCTTGGGACTACAAAACGTTCTGAATACGTCCCGAACGCATGCGTTGAATCGCCAACAGTGCAATTCGTAGTCGCAAGATCCCAAGCTCATTTTGAATTCGATCAGGAAACGAGATGGCACATTTTGTTTCTCGGCTTATGAACTTTGAGGCTCTTTCCCCATTTTATCGAATGAAACCTCTGATGTGTGGCAAAATATGATCAGAATTGAATCTTTCTACGCGGTGGCCGACGCCCAAACTATTCGCTCCGACATACCCTTACCCCGTCATTCTTACAAGGCTCGAGAAGATAGTTCGTATCAGGCGTGAAGACTACGAATCTCTTCACTCTCACGGGCCGTAACCTGAACGGGATATGTCAGATTTTTACAGACTAGAATCTGCCACCCATACTTTCATAATTTTTTCCATGTCTCACCAAAATCCTAAATTTGAATATGTGAGCTTAATATGAGCGAAATGAATATAAAAACAAAAACCACTTAGAATTTTTTCTGAAGAATGAGAAAGATCAGAAGGTCCACTATTCTTCTTCAGCGCCATGTCCATCATTCTGGATGAAAATATTTCAATCCATCAATTGATTTGGAAACAAAACCCTACTCTCCTACTTGAGACATTCATCTCGATCAGGGAGGTTTCATTCGCTACAAGTAAATCCTCCAAAGCCATCTAATCGTCAGGGAACAATTCCATGTTCGCCAACGATTTCACTTGCAGAATGTAAGTTAAACCTGTAACATTACAATGTTCATGATCGTTTCATATATACCATCCTTCATAAGTAATTTACCGGATAAAATTCGTTAGTTGGACCGGAGAAAGCTTAACGTCATTGGTTCTTGTACTCACACCACACATTGCACAGTCTCCCTCCACAATTTGTTCCCGCAGAACAGTTTTCAAGATTTATTTTGGATTTAGGATTTATTTCGACTCTATAAACTCTTAATTGCCAAACATTTTGTTTATATCACAAATCTGGGATCTGCCCTTAAGAATTTTTTAGCTCCGGAGAAATGTGACTGGTTTCTCAAAATTGTGGGCAATCACTGAAAAATGTGTGGCGTCATCACGAAATCCCAGGATTAGCACACTATCTCCAGTTCTGATGACAAATTTTATCATATTGCATATTTCAATAGACAGAAAACTACTTTCCGTCATACATGAATCTCTATTTTTACCATTTTCTTGCAGATCTCCTATGATTTCTATTTCGACCCCACGGTCTATCACCGGTCACGCCTCTTCTTCACATTTCATCAAAATAAAATCCAATTCATAGATTCCGTTGTTCAGTACGCCAATCAATTCGTTTTCATTTCTTTCATTCTTCCCAACGATCTCATCTTCCAGATAACCTGTCAATTCTGTAAATTCATCGTAGAAACATCGTAAAGTCTTATTCAATACATGATTCAAACTCCATGCAAATCACTTATGAATCCCATTTGTTTCGGTATTTCTCCAAATTTGATAGACACTGGTTCAGACGTTTCTGTGGAATCTCCACAATTGGAAACACTTGAATAACTGTTGAGATTGATCTCGTAATGTAGATTACCTTTACTGGAATTTTTGGTTGCTGGACTCATAGATACTCTCTCCCATAATAATTTCTACACCAAAAATGAAGGAATGACAATATTATGTCGATATCTGTGTTCTTTGTGCGATGTTATTTTGGAAATAGCATCACTATGAATTCCAACCCTAATCATCTGATTTAAATGCGAAATTACTCTCAGCGTTGAGTTCAAAAAAACTCTTGAATTTTTCGATGTTGTCATCGTACATACTGACTTGCAATTTTATGCCACCATTATTATTCGAATTCACTTTGAATACTTTTACTTCCACATTATCTTTTTTTTTCCTTGTGAAACTATTTTGACCCAATACTTCATCAACGTAAGCAACTATCATTCTGTGATCTAAATTCATAGTCATTACATTCACAAAAATTCTTAATTGTGTTTTACTCACGTTGTTTCATCCCCAATTTTGACTTCATTCTTCAAGAATTCAGTTTTTGACAAGTCGATGGTCTTCAGTTTCTCAGAGAAACTTTTTCGCTCCTCTCTGTTTTTGTTCTTGCTCATTGTTGCTGTGGATTTTGCAATGATAGGAATCAAAAAACTCGCTCGAGCTATTGACTACGATCATCCTCAACATGTTTCTGTAGAAGGTGTTTTTTGAGAATATCACTTCTACTGAAGTACCTTTCGCATTCCTCACATCTGAATATTGGCTCTTTGTGATTTAATCTATGCCTATTGAGATTGGAATTCGTTTTGAAACTTTTTATGCAATTCTTGCAGAAGTACCTCTTTGTATTGGAGTGTGTTTCTAAATGCTTTCCCAGAAATCGCTCAAGCATGATCATTCTACAAATTTCGCATTTACTTCTTCTTGTTTTTTTTCCTCCAATGTTTTTCATTTTTGTGTTCTTTCAAGAACTCGAAATTTGAAAACAACTCCGCATATACTGCATCTAACATAATCCTCATCATTACTGTCAATTTTCTCAAGACAACTTCTAAAAATTAAGGGAAGGTACCTGCAAATTTTCAACCCCTTCAGGAAAGAATCGGATCGGTCTGGAAATTTTCTTCCATATACATTCTCTGATGAGAAATCATATGACGGTTCCAAAAATTAAGAAATAAAATTTTTTTCGGGAAAAAAAATTTCTCCCCGGGGCTCTAAAAATCGGATCAGAAAACCGATACGAACGTTTGTGGGCATACGCATGAGGAACTCCCATAGAAATTTTCGGCTCAAAATTCGCAAGTCCCAAAGACTAGTTCAATTTTTTATGCCGACAAGTAGCGGTTTTCGCTTTGTTCACGCTCGAATATGGCCCCAAGTCGTGCTTTACGTCCGCATTTCACTCGTTCTCATCGAAATGATGAAATGCTTACATGTACTGAGGGCGCAATGAATTTTTCCATCGACTGCGCGGGGAATCGCACGGGCATCACGAATGAAGTCAAAGGAGGGGAAGTTCGAAAAATTACTCTTGGAGGTGAAGGACTCGGAGAGTTCAAAGAGGAAACTATAAGGAAGCTCTCGGAGTAACACAAAAAAGCCATTTACGGAAATCAAAATGATATTGAGGTTTGTTTGCAACATCAATTCCCATATGCTTTGCCTTTTATCGCACTCCATACATAATTTGATTTTTTAGGCTATGAGAGA
>JAPYYZ010003598.1:0-19001 GCA_030522705.1 Eretmocerus eremicus
CAGACTATCTGTTTACTGTAGTCGCAGCCGAGGATTGTATCCATATGACGTCACGCGGCGCTCGACTACTGAGAGTCACTCTCAAGTTCCTCGACTTTGGAACAATTTGCGCAAGTTTAAAAAGAATTTTGAGAATTTTGTCTCAAATTGCACCTTATCCCGCTGAATTTGCTCTAATTTGCCATACGATTTGTATAGGGGGTCAAAAAAAATGCATGTCGCGAATTCCCGAACATGGCCCTATATGGCCAAGACTCAATAGTACTGCTATTCTGAGGTATATCTCGAAAACAATTGAGCATTAAACTCTGAAGCTTTGGACATCACCTTTTAGTGGTGAAAGGAGACTATCCCCCAGTTTCAGCCAAATCTGTGGCCCGGAGATCGTAGTCTCTCCTGGTGAGTGGATTAGCACCAAATAGAATACCAATATTTAAACACTCTGTACAATCCTCCCACCACATGTATTTCAAAGGCTCTTCATATCAGTAAATGTGATGGAATCGGAGATGCCAATTCGCGGTTCTCAAACTCATAGGAATATCTCATGAAGATATATTGATCTAAAACAAAGACCCACAACCGAATTATTATCCTTTACTCAAGAATTGCTTGGAAATTGATGACAAACGTCGATGTACAGCTTCTAAAAATTTCCCCATCAAATATTGGTCAAATGGATTGCTTCAAGGCTCTTCTTTCAATGAAGTAGTCTATGTTTGAGAATCACTCAAAAGAATCCAGTCCAACTGCACTAGGTTCCAAGACACTCGATCAAAAGATTACACGATACTTTCATTTTTCAGAAAAAACATTCTGGATGATGTCGTTACTACTCAAT
Organism: Eretmocerus eremicus; assembly: GCA_030522705.1. Lineage (NCBI taxonomy): Eukaryota > Metazoa > Arthropoda > Insecta > Hymenoptera > Aphelinidae > Eretmocerus > Eretmocerus eremicus. Next base: position 842 of record JAPYYZ010003598.1, read on the forward strand.
GCCCGATCTTTTGCTTGAGAAAATAATGGAATCAGGTGTACATCCTGAAAAATGCATGATTTTTGGGAAAAAATTAACAGCTAAAATGCATTTGGTGAGCTATCATACTACTTCATGTAACGCTGCACGAACTTTCTGCGATGAACTGAAGCTTGATAAACTTCTGATTTTGAATAAATCTCTTCTTTCATATCTAGAACTTAATTTAGATTCGGCATAAGAATATAATTATAGAAAGCTAGCAGAAAAGGAATTTACATTTGCGTTCATCACTGAACGTTTTACAAAACATCAAGAAAGGGACAAAGAGCCATCAATTTTTCTATATTCATAGACACCGAAGTCTTGAAATAATTCATTTTTCTACTTCATCGCATACTTCAATACCTATTCAGAACTTGGATATCTTCAGCTGAATTCATCTGATTCCATGAAGTTATTATTTCTCTACCAAATGAGATAGATGAGAGAGATATTGCAGGAATAAATTCAGAGAAATTTATATTTCAAGCTCACCGTGCCATGAATAAGTCCTTGAGTCTCTTCATTGACTGTCAGAGGCAGTGCATCAATGAAGTAATTCCAACTGATTGAATATATGATGAAGAGTGCTATACTTGGACCCGATCTTCCGTTTCTTCTTGAAACCATAATTTTCTCTCATCCGAAAATTATCTCTGAAAATAAATTGATAGAATGAACTTCACCAAACGAAGCTAATAGATGTATATTGAATACAAATGCAACTATCTTACAAGAAAGTTTGATCTCCACTGGAAATTCATATGAAAAATGTACCTTTCTGCAAGATACCTTCGATTTATACCCAAGGTTAAGCAATCCAAATCGGTAAACATTGACAGTCCTCATCAAATCAGCTCAGAATTCATGATATTTTTATTCAATACTTTGAACAGCATTCGAACACTTGTATATGTAACGAAAACATGACGTAGCGTGACATGGATTATTATGATCTAAAATCGATTGAGTTGAAGTTGACATTTCTCATAAGTGCAATCGATGATGAAAAGATGTGAGTTACTGTTACCATTGTTGCTTTTGCGCAAACATTATCTCACTTAATCTAACAATCGCTCATTATCTACTTCCTGGATTAGAAATCTCTGCAAATGGTACTATTATGAAAATACAATATGTCATTCTTATGGGCATGTCGGAGTCCTATTCCCATTGCATACTTACCGACTTCATCAAGATTTCAAATTACTGGATGGATCATCGAAGTATCGCGGATCTGGATAGACGCAGAGTCTGTAAATCGTCTAGAATCGGCGTTATATTACTTCCAATTTTGGCGATATCTCAAAAGTTCATCAAGAAATTTGAAAATTCGACAATGCCGGAATCCGACATCCCCTTAAACCAGTTTTCTGCAAGAATGCATTGAATCCTTATTTAACCATGAGATGATCAGGGAGTAGGCCCTGTTTCAATTGTCCAGCTATGATATGAGAGATGGGAAATGGTTGTAGTTTTGGTGACTGCTATTAGCTGAGAAAGGTTAGCAGGGTACGTTACAAGACTCGCGGTTTTCATTGGGAAAGTTTTCAACCGCCACGTCAATCTTTGATCCTTGTGAAACCAACCGATAAAAGTTAGGATTGTATTAGTGCATCTTCGCATACTATTGTAGTTTCAATGTGATCGAGCAATTTTGGATTTGGCGGTGAAAAGTAGAACAAAGGCGTGCCATGAGAGATATTTTGACAGTTCTGTCAGCCCAATGGGTGAATCATGACTCAGTCTTATGTTTGGATAAACTAATGACAACTAACTAGATAGTTGGCATCGTCGAAAAGATGCGGTGACAACTAACACCAGCTTAGTTAGCTCGGTATTTGATACAGTTAACAGTTAGTTATCTAGGTTCACCGGCGTCGATCTCAACCGTGCTTACAAGCCAGAGTTTAGTTGGATTTACAATTTTCTCGGTGAATGCAACAAGTACCGAGTCAATCACCACTCGTTATTTTTCTCAACTAACTAATTTTATACCGTGTGTGGTTCTTCTTTTCCAGCTTGAGAACAGCTATAGTCCGTAGCCGGAAAGTTGCACTGAAGCTCGACTGAAGGGCAAAATAAATGTTGGCTGGAAAAATCGAAAGAAGGTAATTAGATCGATAATTAATCCGGCAGTTCAAAATTGACTGAAAAAATACCCACTATTTTGGCTCGTAGCAAACCCTCGAAGGAGAGTAATAAGTCTTTGAGATGATGCAAAAAGTTCTTAGCCAAAAATTAAACAAAAAAAAATCGTCAAACATACTCATTTTCGTTACATTACTTCCTAGAAAGAAGATTTTTCCAATTAAGAAACTTATCAAAGGATATTCACCTTTGTTAAAAGCTTCCATTTGATCCTCGAATTTGACCTCTGTAACGTCGCGGAGATTTCCCGAAGCAAAACTAATATTATGAAAAAAACAAAAATTAGAATAATCTTCCAAGTGGATCCTCATAATAACTGAAAACATTCATAATCGTTGTTTGAGCTGATTGAGCTGTTTTGAATGTTGCGCGATATAATAACAAAAGATTTGAATTGGACTCGTTCTCTTCCTGTTGTGATTCAGAGACTCTCCTTGAAGCAAAAAGTCTTGAAGAACCAGTGCGAGAAATGCTCAAGCTACGCGATAGTTCGTAGGCATATATAAGTATCAAAACTAGCCGGGAAATTTGAAAATATTTACATGTATTGTAGTAATCTTGATTTTGTCACAGATATTTCCTCCAGAGGAGAATTTCGAGTATTTGAGAGGAACCCTTAATAATACTGAACCTTTTCTTACAGTATTTTCGATCTTGAAGCACGGTGCGGGAAGTGAATTAAATTTCCCAAAAAACTTTCCTTCATAGGGAAATTTAATAGCTACGTTTCGTCCACCAGGTTTCGTGGACCTCATCAGGCTGGTATGATTTTCTAATATTGATCGTCACGTCTTTTTTACGGATTTTAGTTCGAGCACAGACATAGCCTGGCTTTCGTCAAGAAAGTGACCAACTCACTCCTTCTCACTTTCTTGACGGAAGCCAGGCTATGTCTGTGCTCGAACTAAAATCCTTAAAAAAGATGTGACGATCAATATTAGAAAATTATACCAGCCTGATGAGGTCCACGAAACCTGGTGGACGAAACGTCGCTGTTAAAATTTCTCTATGAAGAAAAGTTTTCTGGGAAATTTAATTCATTTCCCGCACCGTCCTTCAAGATCGAAAATACTCCAGGAGAAAGTTCAGTACTTGCAACTCCAAGGATCAAAAGGAATCTAGTAACTCCCCTTTTCTGAACCCTTAATAAGGTTCACAATATCTCAAGCAAATAAAAACAAGAAATCGTGTATCCTACTGACGATAATCAGAAATACTATGTTGATTCTTTGAGGGAATGGAGTATTGAGATTGGAAGAGATTAGTAACTTGTGAGTTCCAAACTTAAAACTTCCAACGCTACTTGTAATGCATGATATGATTGAGTAATATTTGACATCCTATGCGTAAAAGCTGACTTTGCGCACAGTTTGGCACCTTTCACGTACAGATTGTCACAAAATATAGTTCGGTACATGGGTGAAAAATCCATTTTTCGCATCCTTGTGATGATTCCGACCCTCGCCTTGGGCTCTGACCGGAAACACATCACTCAGATGCGAAAATAGTACATTATGCACCGAGTTTGTGAGGTTGTTGTGCGCTCCTGGGCGATTGGTTTTCGGCCCGACCCGCAGGGGAGGGTTGAAATAATCGGCCAGAAGCGGGCAACCTCACAAACAAGGTGCATACCGTATTTTATGCAATTTTGCAGGCACCCAAATATCGCGAAATTGCATAAAAGGTTTTTACGTCCTTGTATTGAAATGTAATCTTTTGCGAGACTATTTTGACATATCCATCTTAGTATTCCCTTCCTCACATAAAAAGGACCCCGCCGAAAAGCGAATAGCGAGAAATACTAAATCTCTGAATTTCCGCGCAGCTATCAATTCACGAGGAGCATGGAATTTTTAAAATCAGCAAAGTCACATCCATACCATATAAGATTGTCTGATATTCTTAACTGAAATGTATTCATATTCAGCCATGTCATGTAGTCCAATTCCAATTATACATTATATGAGATGAGCGTACATCGGTGGAAAGTGGGGCAGTGCTGTATCAGGATCGCAGTTTATTGATGAGATCATCATTGCAGCGTATCACCTACAGAATCTTCCGATGACGCAACTAATCATTCACTTCAAAGTTGTTTCAGGAGCGCATTAGTAAATATAGTATACGTCAGTTACCACTTTTTCGGACAAATGGAGAGCAGTACGCCAAGAACGCTCTCAAAGAAAAACTCTCAGAAGACAATTCAACATCGTTTCAAACATTTATTCGAGCATGAATCTTATCGTACAAGATGGAGTACAAGTTCCTGAATCATGTGCATATATTTATCATAAAATTACCTTCCATCATTCTCAAGATTATTGACACTCCCCAGCGCATTCTTACATTCAAAAGTTAGATTGGATTAAGTACCGTACAATCGCAGAATTTCTTCAACTTTTGAGCGGAATTTTGAGTTCATCAAGCTATACAAACCTTGACTTGGTATCTGCTCCGCAAAGAGGTGAAGTGAATTTTTTCAACCGGTAAGAAGAATCCGGAACTCAGTGATCACTTGCAGCGTTGAATCGATTACAATAAATCTCTTGCATTTGAATTTGTATATTAATTCTGGAAGTGAACACGCATGCGATGAGTGTGAATAAGATATTGAACTCTTAATTAATGTATGCAGATGATCACACAGACTGCTCATGATATTTCATTGCATTTCGTGAGTGCGTGCGTTATTTGTTCTTCTCTAGAGGAAGTTCTCTCAAACTGAAGCATATCTAACAATGATGTCACCTTCTTGTCAAATTCGACGCTAATAATATCCATTCCTTTTTCTTGAGAATTAGACCCCCCCCCTTTGGATATTGGATTTTAAACCTTTCACGTCGGACTGCAATTCTTAGCTCGTTTTTGTACCTTGTTTGGGGTGCGATGAATCACAAGGATCGTGCTCAAACCAAGTTTTTGAGTCAGTTTCTGGCAGCTGCTTTCGAGAGTTGTGATTAATAGAAGTGCGATTGTTGACGTCCTAAGACAAATATAGGGTCATTTCAAAGTGGAAAAATGCCAGAAATTGTGATTTCATTGTGGACTCTTTTTCGTACCGCAAAAGGATGCAGATCCACTCTTAGCATTGTGCAGAACTATGCATAGAATAGTAGGGCAATTTGGGATCGAATTTTTCAGCAGGATCCCTCAGCGTAGGCCTCAGTATACGGGTTTGGACGAAACGGACGAAAATGATAAAAATAGTAAAAAGACCAGAAAAACGCGTTGCTTTATATGAACGGATCCACCATAAGTGCGATTAAAAATTGGATAATAATCACTTACTAGATATGCTATTTATAAATTCAACAACGGTAAGCTAATTATCACGTCACCTGCAAACAACAGTATCATGGACTCCATTGGCTGCTGAGGAATTTTATGTGCAGCATCTAAAAGCACAGGAAACAAGCTAACACTCCATGATTTTGGATTTTTGTGACAATCTGTTTTGACGGTAATATTAACCAACAAAGTTTCAAGAACTTTTAGTACTTATCTAAATTCCATCAACGCGTCTGGTGCGGCAGGGCCCTCTAGTGATCACACTCAACTTTCCTGGAGTGCAGCGAAAACTCACTAAATGAAAACCTCATTAGTCGCGGGGAATGCGTTCCAAGAATATTCCACGAATACCGAATCTGTGAATATGGATGCTCCGTTAAATGGGAAAAGGGGGGATCCGTAACTCCTCCCTGAGTATACATTTCTCAAAAATGTACAAATATTCCAAATTGAGATACCCCAAGACTCAAAAGAATCTACCATTCGACTTTGTTTCATATGTCGAATAAGGTCTTTCTAAATTTCTTGATATTTTCGTAGAAAATCTTCACACCCTCGGCGTAATCTTGAACTCCCTGGCACAATATATAGGATCGTAGTAAAATGCTAGATCAGCATCTGCATTGGAATCATTGGTAATTTGAGCAACAACCTCTACAGTGAGCGTCGGTTCAACGGATATTGGCTCTTCATTGTCATTTCCAACTCCAATTTAAGCGTCTTCCAACATCTGCTCCACGTCTGCAGGAGTAAGTTGTACGATCTCAGGCGTTTGTGTATTGTCAGTTGTGTTGGGTGATCTGCAATGAGCCCGAGACAGTGCCAAGTCTGTTGCACTTAATTTTCAATCATACACTTCTAATGACGGAACCATCATGAAATTACTTTTTTAGTAACAAATTTAAAATTGAAGATCATTGCGTGACAATCATCACGTGATGCGAAGATGTAGATTATGGATCAGCATGCACTCTGCGAATGATCGTGATCAAAAATTGATTTAATCTCTCTAGCCTCATCACGAGTCCCTCGATGCAAAATCAATCTACCTGAAATAATTCTAATGTTTGCATCTTGCTAATTCAGATTCGTTGATCTACATAATCTTGTGTCACACGCTACAGATAATATAAAAGAGGGATTATACATGATAGCGACGAATTAAAATCTCGCAATTCTGAATAGTCGCAGACTTTGATATTTGGCACTTATATGTATAAGAAAAAATATCGAAATACCGGATTCTTATTATCGATTGAATTTGAACATGTAGCCTTAAAGATTGTCCATTCGCCCCGAGAAGTGAAGTTAGTGGAACAATTTTGTAGCTCATTTTCGAACTCGAGATTGTTCAAGCCATGATGTTTCAAGGAATTCCCTCGAATATATTGACGCCTCCTATCAAGGAGACCGCAAGTCGCGCATCGATCTTAGAAGATCCTATCTCGGAAATTGATTCAAGATAATCTCATCTGAAAGAGAATTCAAGAAGATCCTGTATTGCATCACGCCGGGTCAGCCTACCTCGCTTATAATTCGAGAAGATCTGTCTTCAAAGTGGAAATTCAAGAAGGTCCTATCTGATCATGCACACACGGTAGAGGAGTAGCTTTTTTTCCTCGGTAATTCTGGCTATTGAACGATCTTGCGCGACTTACTTTCGGAAGATTTGACACCTCGGTTAACTCTGTCAAAATAAGATCAATTACAACTTATTTTTCATTGAGGTTACGTTGCTCAATATGAGGAAATCCGGTTTCTGTATGACTACGAAACTCGAGACCTTGGCTATTACTAATTTATATTTATATTTACAATTAAGACTAATGCAATAATTCCAAACTCCTCTCCGCAGAACATATCTGAGAAAAAAGTGATAACATTATTTATGATTGAATAATGCTCCTCTTGAAACAGATCCGCCTCACTTTGTTCGAATTAATTCCTTCAGAAAAAAAATCATTCTATACTTGGAAAGTGAGAGCTTTAAAAGTAAAATTATTGCCCTGGGCGCGTCCGCCCATTGCGGGCGCTAAGCAGGGATCTGCCCCAAACATACGTTACGTTGGGATATTGGTTAAGGGGTTCTCAGAAGTTACATGATTCATTCAGTTTTTCGTTGAGTAACGTAACCAAAGTCACTGTGAATTATGTTACAGTATCCTAACAACAACAATAACCAAACTCCCTGACTTTCGTTCTCGTTAGAATTTCGTTATCCAACCATAACGAATTCGAGATCGAATTGGGATTACGTTACCCAACCATAACGAAAACGAAATTGACTGGGATTACGTTATCCAACCATAACGAAAACGAAATAAATTGGGATTACGTCATGTCAAACATAACAAAATCAAAATAGTATATTGAGCCATGTTGACGAAAAACTTGCTTTTCATACAAGTGCGGAAAGCAATCTCACCCGTGTGCAGAACTGCACAAGAGGGCGGAATTTAAAGCTTGCACGAGGATGGGAAGCTTTCGCCAGAGTTGCTCAATGTGTTTTATATAACACTGTGCGGAAATTTGGTCATACGCAAAGTATAAGCAAAATATACTGCATCAACCATGGTTCAAGTTATCGTAAAGTTAAACAATAATCGTGTGATACGAGGGAGGGCGGGGTAGGAAGGATCGTGTTGAGCGCAGGAAGCAGGAGGATTCGAGGGGGAAAAACTCACCAACAGTACTCTCAATAACAATCTGAGTTAATTTATCATCTTATGCACCGGAGGTGTATCAAAACAAACTCGCAACTCCTGAATTTTGTCCACCTCATTAACGAAAATTGATTCGTGAGGATATGGAGCCTGAAAACTATCACTTCGGACCTTCACACAAATCGAGCACAAATGCTTAAACGTTTCGTGCTAAACAAACGTTTCTCACTCGTTTAATTGTATTTCATCCAAAGCGTGGCAGAAAGCTGACTAGGAGACACCACAGCCTCCGGGTCACGGATTTGGCTGAAATTCAAGAAATAGTCTCCTTTTGGTGCCAAAAGATGATATCCAAAGCCGCAGAGTCTAACACTGAATCGTTTTTGAGATATAGCCCTAATGATTACTATTGCCCATATAGGCCGATATTGAGAATTGATATCTATAGATATACTTCCAATGCTAATCTCTTACACTGTATCTCAAAAATGCCTGAGCATTAGACTCTGCAGCTCTGGATTGCATCTTTTGGCACAAAAAGAAGGCTATTCTCAGAGTTTTAGCCAAATCCGTGACCCGTAGGCTGTGGTGTTTCGTAGTGAGTTTATTCCAGAGCTGATATTTCTAACAACATGCGGAATTTGTAGAAGAAACATATATAAAGCATATAAATCACACATCGTATAATATACAATAGGATAATAAGTACCGCTGCGCGTAAGGACGATTTTGGCACGAGGGTTCGATTGTATACCGAAAGCGACCATGCGAGCTAGGTGCGTATTTCGTTTTTTTCACTAACCGCGCGCGGAAAGCGCGAATTTCCAAATCTGTCGCGGGTGGGAAAGTTCCACTTTCCGCTCACTATCACGAAATAGTAGATTATGTACCGTGTATATAGTATAGTATAGTATATTATGTACCGTGTTGCGGAAGCTGCGTTTTATGACGACCGAGTGCGTAGGGCGTCGGCGAAGCGGGCGCCCTCGGTCGTCAAAAAACGCAGCTTCCGCAACACGGTACATAATATACTATTATAGCTAACCTACGTGGAAACGCGTTTTTTCTGCATTTACGCGCCAGCGTAGGTGAACGAAAAAACGCGTTTTCCACGTAGGTAGCTATGAAAAATCCTTCAAAACATCACACCGTGCGTAATATTCCTTTTCAAAAGATCATAATTATGATCCATTAACGAGAAGTTTTGAATGAGACCATATTAGCATTTATAACTTGAAATTTTTAATGGATATCCACGCTCGTTCGCCTCGGCAGTACTTCCAAGAGTTTTGCAATTCACTTTTTGGTTCGGAAAACTTATTTCGATGGTAATCTTATAAGAAGTTGTGTCCATATCATGAAATGGAAGCCACGCTTCTACAACGAGCTCAAGTCCATCATCGATTATTCTTCTGCGTTTGAAAGCAAGTCTGTGAGTTGCATTTGAGGAGAAGGAAATCACACTTTTTCTTTTCGAGACATATGCTGTTACACTGATGTCAATTGTAATTGATCCCAAATTATCAAACCGGTAGTACTTCGACTCATTGCAGATATTCGTTACAAAATTTCAACTCAAAGAGTCAACATAATTAGAGTATCCATCAATCAAAAGTAGATTTTATTTCAGAATTTCGGTATCACTATGAAATCGTCAACTCCCATTCCATCGATATTCTGAATCTGATGAATCAAGCCCGGGTTGTTTTGTTTCGAGAGCTGGAGCTATTTTGATATATGTCTAACGATTCTTATTACCGTCGATTATTCAACATTAGACATACTTGTACACATTGTGATTTGACGAATCAGCACCACCCCGCATAAGCGTAAGTAAAGCACTAAAACCACGTGTCAAGTATTGCTTTTCGCACACAATATGAAAAGCATTGCTTTACACACAGTTTTTTTATAGATTTACACACCAATCTTCGCACGAGTATTATTGAAAACCTGAGATCACTACCGTGAACCTTTGCTTTTGTTTCGGTCTCAGTAATGAAACAAATTACCCCGTCAATTTTGCTATCACGCTTCATATACGCAACTTTACCAATACGAATTGATACTACCTACATGAATGATTTCACCGAACGTGGAATTTTTGGGCCAAAATATGGGCCTCAATCTGGAAAGAAAAATTTTTTTGACCTAAAACCTGTGGATTCGGTTATTTTTCAATACGTCGAACCCATCAAAAAACTTTGGGAGGCAAAAAAAATTGTCATCAGAGAAGTGTGCTGAACTGACGTGGATAGCTTCCGCTCACGGTGTAGTTCATCTTTCCCTTTGCATCAGGAATTTCTTGTTAATTCAAAAAATAGTCTTGTATATTCCAGTTACAAAATCAAAATTATTCACTGCCTCATGATTATTCACGCAACCAAAAGCAAAAAGTCAACAGCACGCGGGGTTCCCAAGCGGTCACCCATCCAAGTACTAACCGCGCCCAACGTTGCTTAACTTCGGTGATCGGACGAGAATTCTCGTCTCTTGTGATCACAAATAAAATCTTTCGACTGTCTTAAAAAATACATGATTCTCCATACGGAACATGAGGTCACAGTGACGTCGAGTGCAAATTTTGGTGTCAATCGATCTGCTTATAGCACGACTCGGAATCTATATAGTAGCCCATCGGCTGCTCGATCGGCCTGAGTCATCAAAATTTGCGACGATTTCTATGATGTCATAACTCCATTATCATCCACTGTATATTTATCCTCACCTGGATGTCAGTTTTCTTCATTAAATTGCACCGAGATTTGCAAAGATTTATTCCCTGATCACGCACCACCCTATAGTAAGTCGGGGGAAGAATATAATAACTCGTAAGTGCTCGCTTGAGTTTGCAGATCAATACGGTTCCAAAAGATTGCTATTTGAATCTTTCCACATTCCAATTTCCAACCAGAAGTATTATCATTACTAATATTTTTTCATTATTTATTACTTTTTTCCGAACTGGAAGTTCGCTGGAAGCTGCCGTTACGACCAGACGTCGGTAAGGTCGTACACTAACCATACCTATTAGCGGACGACGGACAAATTTGACAACTCCAAACCAAACAACAACAATGAGTCCTCGAAACGAGCAGTCAGCAAAGTTTGATAATTATGAACTAGTGATAAGATTACCTGAGTTGGATAGAGGAACGCCTTGTTCGGCTGTTCCGTGAATTCATAAGTGTGTGTGAAGCTAGAATGGAAATATTGACTTGATTGCTCCGCGTATGATATTTAACGACTATAATTGTCAAAAGGACATTGTTATTCGTGCCCATACTTCCTAGTTTTCATTCTTCGATTTTGAATAGCTCATGAACTAAGTTCGCAATTATGGAGGAAACTCTCCAGAATGGAAATGGTGAAAATATACTTAATCTGAGCGTTGAAGCCTCAGCAGCTGGGATGAAGAAAGAGGTAAACAATAAATATTTGATTACAAAGCAAGAAATACATTGCTGCACCTGGAGTAAAAGTTATGATTTTGATCCATATACCCTCTATCTGCAATAGGACACATTACTTGATCATATGGAAATAGCAGTCGTTGAAGCTGAGAAAAGAGCAAATGGAGCATTGAATTTGAAAGAATTTTACACAGTCTATCTCATTGAAACTAAGTGGGTACACCATCTCATGATACTGTAGTCTCTTCTCCATTATCCTCTTCTCACATTTTCTTATAAATGCCAATGACAGAGTTATTGATCCAGACTTTCAAGGAGCTTTAACAGAAATTAGTTCCTTGTGGAGACGGTACACAGAATTTGAACTATTAAGAGAATATTTAGAAATCGTGTATCCTTACATAGTGCTACCGCCCTTACCAGAAAAGAAAGTCTTATATGCTTGGCAAAAAGTAACCACAGATACATTTGATCCTGATTTTGTTGATAGACGACGGGCTGGTTTGGAGGTTGTTGTGCTCTCTCATCTACTTTTACTTCACAATCTACTTTTAGTTACTTAATGCAAAGTTATGCTGTTCCAGAATTTCCTTTTGAGAGTAGCCTCTCATCCAATTCTGTCTCATGACAAGCTGTTCATGGGATTCTTGCAGCAAACAGATGGATGGAGAGAAAGCTTGAAAGAGACTGGTAGGCATTCTCACCAAAAATCATTAGAATGTAAAATCACTTTCTCATTGTTGTATGTATGACTTTACCCCAGGATACCTGAAACATGCAGAATCTAAGCTGAAAGCTTTGAGTGTAGCAGTTCGACTTCGAAAGCCAGACAAGCATTTTGAAAACATAAGAAACTATGGAACTGAATTGCAGGTTTGATCTGATTATGTCAATATACTTCTTCAAAAGCATATCATACAAATTGACTCATTCCAGAATAATTTATGCAATTTGCTACGCATCCGAGCAAGACTAGTTGAGAAGCAATATAGTATGTACAAATTGCATGTGAATTATGGTAGAATATTTAGTGAATGGAGTGCTATTGAAAGAGAAATGGGAGATGGCTTGCAAGTATGCGACTATTTCGTCATCTATTCTGCTGCTTCTACAAAATTGTGAGTTACCAATTACTTCCAGAAATCTGGCCACTATCTGGATTCATTAGCTGCCACAATTGATACAACTTTGGAGGAAGAAGAGCTAATTGCAGATCAGTTGAAAGAATGGCTTTTTGGTGCATCTGCATTGCAAGCAGTAGTTCGACGCCGAGAGGCATTGCAGCTCGACAAAGAAGAAGCCTGCGACAATCTTTCAAATTTGTATGAACAAAAAGAGAGAGCAGTACAAGGTAACAATTTCATCAATATCGGAGGGTCTCCAGACTCTCAAGATCAAAAGTCATTCACAAACATATCCGAGTCTAACTCTGGGGGCGTTTTTGGACTCAGCTTTTAATGGTGAAGTCAATGTACCACCCCTTGTACATGGTGTAATTCTTTTTCATCGTGCAAAAAGTACCCAAAAAGGTGGGATGACACCGGGAAGCTTGGATTCACCTGAATAATTTTGAGAGGACGATCGAGAGGAGGTGTTTTTATGAGAGGAGTTTTTTTGCCACGTTTTTTTTACCCTTCCGAAGCCGGTCCATTGATTAACAAGGACATGTCCACCATCGCCTCACACCACAATTTTTTGTCAAAGCGCCATAACTTGACTTCAATTTAGTCAAGTTCTATGTACAATAGCTCGAAATTTCCGTCTTTTGGTGTAGTTTCGAAATACCTAAGAGGGGATACGGATACTAGAGAGGCCCGAGAGCTATTCGTATTTTTGCATTCGCAAGAAATTACAAAATGCTAAAAAGATATCGGTCTAAGCTGTTTGAGGCTTTAGGGGCACCTAGTCGATAGTCTGAATCTCTCAAAAAGGTGTCTTAGTGTTAAAAATGATTTAACAATGTAGTCGGAAACGATAAAGACCGCGTAGAGAAGAAATATCGTCAGTGTACAAAATCGCCCCTGTCCAACCTCGCCTCGCTCTCAGCTATATATAACGGAACTCTTAACTTATTCACGTGTGTAAAGGGTCAGTGTGAATTAGTCTTGCGTACAACTCTATACATTCATCTAATCACTCAGCTTCTTCTATCTTCCACGTCCTATATGTATGTGTCTTTTCGGGTGTCTTTTCCTCCGAACGAAATGGCATGTAAGTTCATTCAAGTGATTGATGAAACTACGTATGCACTATATAAATTGTTCAGCGCAACAGTGGACCAGTAAGTAAAGGACCCATCTTTTTGGGAAACGGGTTTTGATAAAAACTGTTCCATAGATCTCTCATAAAAGTATAGATACCCGTATCACTTATTCGTCTTACCCAATATTCCTCTCATATTAGCCTCCAATAGTATATCACATACCACTGTGCGTATGGACGAATTTTGTCCGAGGTGATAATGTTAGCCCTAGTGCCAAACGCGCCTATGCCATCTAAGTCCGTATATTATTTTCCGCGTCAGGAAGAGGAACGGACGAATCTTTCAATTCGGAGCAAGCGGCGAAATCATGTTTGAAGTGACAAATTCCATAGGCCGGTTCGATGATATTTTATCAAAGTTACAAGAGCGCACGTGTGATGAAAGTAGTCAAATCTCGCTGATATTAAGCATTCACATAGGCCAACATTCATATTTTCCTTTAAAAAGACTGTAGTTTGAGTCTGCTACGATTGATATCCAATTTTACTGGTAATTCTAAACAGTTTAAATTTAATTATCTCTCACGCGGTTTATCTTCATCTCCGCTCGAATCTGACCTTCGGTCTTGTGTAAAGATTATGAGGGCAAGAAATGATACTAAAATTCTATTGATAGGTAAATCAGGCCTCATGTCACGCCTATTTGGGTCTGTCGATACTGAGGAGGTTCGGGAATTAAAAGTGCAACAACTGGACCAAAAAATAAGTCAAGGCGAGGAAACGGTAAAACAGTCTGATCATGAGTTACAGTAAGTCTCTATGCTGAATATTTTATGTTTCCCCGGAGCTATCAAGAAAAATCCATCACATATTCACTATCCATTTTTAGATTGTTTTCTGAGAAAGCAATGGAAGATATCGAAAGATTTCAAGTTCAGAAAGTTATTGACCTCCGAGAAACATTGACGGCATACTGTGTCCTTCAGTTCAAACTTGCCAGAAAAGTAAGTGCCACTTCCTTAATTCATCGCTCTCCTTTTCCGGGAGAACTCAGTCAATCTTTGTATTGATTGCAGGGTCTCCAAACTTGGCAGCACATCAAAGAGTGCTTGGAAGGCATGCCGTGATGATTGAAAGCCAGTGATGGAGAAATACTGACAACACTTCGAAAAAATCGAAGATGAAAGTCACAATTTCACTCGACTCGATCAAGCATTTATATTGCTGTTTTGATATCTCTGTGATTGATTGGCGCCCAATGTATTTCAATGTCACAAAGTGACACGATTGACGACAATCGTCAGAGCTACTCAGAGAGATCGACTAATAGTCAGTCATTGTACATTATACAAAACTTCAAAATAAGTAATTTCTGTTGTTATCACTGAGTTATGGTAGCACATACTACATTTTCGTGAACAATCAAATATATTATCTTTTCTAATTTAGTACTAATGTATTGCGAAAAGATCGGTAAGGTGTTTGGTTGAACCTTTCAAGGACTGTCGCATGGATCAAGTAGTGATTCTGGGCTCATCTCATACGCTAAAATACTCAAAATTCGTTAAAATTTTCAAAAACATTATTTGAGATTCAAATGTTGTCCTGCATTCTGTAAGATGCGAGATCGAAATAGCTGTAAATTTAGTTTATCACCATCACATGCGGAAAGCGACGGATTCATAATCACTAGCCATGCTTGCTCATGGAAAAATTATGACTGCATTGATATTCACGTCAAACTATTGTGAGCTCAAAATAAGTCTGATCTTTTCGTAATGTGGAAATTTTTATTCTTGATATTGATATAGTGTAATGTAATCATCATTTTGTACACTTTCCAATGAGAATATGGCAGCGCAGATGCCTGCCTAAAAAATATGTTAATTTTTCATGATAACGCATTGGATACCGTACAACCCATTACTTATCACCATGTCTATAACGCAATATCTGATGTATAATATATCTTTTAACGTTCCTATAATTCCATCGAATTATGATACTTGTGATCCTTTCGATTCCGCGGGTAGGTTTAATTTTTGAAATCTACAATATCTCGATCTGCTGTGTACAAGTGAAATAATAAATTAAAATTGTCTTTGATGAATGATTGAATTGTTTTTTATCGTGAAATGGAGCGAGGCTCGACGTGAACTTTTTTTTGTGGATGATTTTTCATATTTTTGGGACATGGATGTAATATGTGAACGGTAATCCAAGTATAAGTAAGGGTCATGCAACTGCAGAATCTTCAATATCCAGAATCTCGACAGAAGCGCTTGAAAGAGTAAATTATTACATTATTACAGGCGAATAAATA
Organism: Eretmocerus eremicus; assembly: GCA_030522705.1. Taxonomy (NCBI): domain Eukaryota; kingdom Metazoa; phylum Arthropoda; class Insecta; order Hymenoptera; family Aphelinidae; genus Eretmocerus; species Eretmocerus eremicus. The sequence goes on from JAPYYZ010003598.1 coordinate 16,903, forward strand.
TTAACAAATAATAAAGTATTCTCCTGCTCTACAAATCGAGGGACTCATTATTGGATGATATGTTTTATTTATTGTGTCGATAAATTCTGTTTCTTCCTTATGTATACTGACAGAGCACATGGTGCGGACCTCGATGTCTAATGTCAATCAAGTTATTGATCACTGATTTCATGGGGAAATTGAAGGATCGTCCGATATCTCATTTACTGATTGTGTTTCTGAGATAACCCTTATAAGAGACTTATGCATAATCTGTCAGGTAGGTCTTGGTCAAATCATAAAATGTCCGTAGTCAAATTCATGCCAACTCGAAGCAAGAAACTCATCTCAAATAAAGAGCCTGGCACAAATTTCAACGACGAATTCAACGATCTGTCTATTTTACGACACATCAGTAGTGGGAGAAATATCACGCAAAAAGTACGAGATCTTTCAGTACCGTAAATTGAAGTGACTTCAGAAAGAACTGAGTGGCTTTGGACACTTGCTATTTTTGCTCTAAATCTCGACTAGCTCGTCCTGCAGCATATTATAGGGCTGCGTCAGGAAGCTGCGCCCCTCGCCTGTAAATCACAGAATGCTCAACGATGCCCCAGTCAAAAGTTAGGGCAGCATTGACAAGTTTCCAAAGTTTTTTCAACCCAGTCTTTTGCAGAATATTTAGAATCTCACTCGGCATTTGAGCTTTGTAATCCTCGAAACCAATGCTATCATTTCTGAGAGTCCTTCGAATAATGTTGGATAACGCGGCATCAGTGCCCTGCTGGAAATAATTTCCTGGTATCTCATGGTATTCCAGTGGGACCTGGGTCTGGGGAAATTCTGAACAAGATCTCGAAGATTATTGTTTGGGAAGCGGTTTTTTGAATATTCTGAGCAAACAGCTGCACCGCTGCTTAGAATATCTTGAATGCCGGGTATCAGGATACATTTTGATTAAAAAATTTTCCAGGACCCGGTTCCATGGAACCTGTTTCCAAGAGATCCCTTGGGATCTCAGGAAGTTTTCTTGAGCATAGGCCTTGTCAGAGACTTACAACAATTGATACAACAAGCACTGTATACATCCTGACGATGACACCGAATAACCTTTTATGCATCATCTATTGTGATGTAGACTCTAATGATAATATTTGTCATGATATTTTTGATCGCTTACTGTCTCTGAAACTCTTCATTTTGAATAATGTAGTGAGAACGGCACTTCTCTTGACGATGTATGATTTTCTATTGTATAGTTCTGTTATAAAAAAAATCGAGCTCTCTTAGCTTTGAACGAATAATGTATTATTCTATTATCATCAAAAGTCTAAAAATACCATGAGCCAGACCATTGTTGTCGGTTAATAGCACTCTTCAAAGCATGAAGTGTAAATGCCCCAGAGGAGTTGTTATTACCATATCAGTCATTCACTTCTCGTCTTTATCTACTATAATATAATATGCCTGTGTTAAAAGAAGACTCGAGTTTTGACCGTAGATGTCAAGAAACAAAATATTTTTGTACTTAAAATAGTAGAAAAACAATATATGATGTCAAAAAACTTATGTAAGTACCGTCAAGTGAGCAAATAGTAGATTACATCACTTAAGGCGGAAGGCGAGTTCGGGCCGTAGGACGTGTTGTCGACCGAGCGCAGCGAGGGAGGGACATGTCCTGAGGACCCGGACGAGCTCTTAGGCCGAGAGTGATGTGATATTTTTCACCACGAGAGCCGCAAAAAGGGGAGATATGTCCGATTTTGGGATTAGAGTGGTGAAAAATAGTATATTACGATACAAAATCTTAGATACTTTGTCTCGCATTCGAGTGAGGGGTGACCGGCCCAAGCCGAAGGCGAGGGTTGGAATAATCACGAGGATGTGAAAAGTAGACCTCACACTCGTGTACGAATACTATTTTATGACAGTCTGTGAGTCAAAGATGCCAACCCGTGCAAGGAGACAACTTTCACGAACGGAGTGCCATAAAATTATCATTAGCAATTATTGAAAATGCCACTCGATATGATTCAAACAGACCAACCCTAAATCCGTCATTTTAAATTGTCCAACCCCACGTTTTGCATGAATAATCGTTGAACAATGTCTGAAACGAC
>JAPYYZ010003600.1:0-11652 GCA_030522705.1 Eretmocerus eremicus
ATTTCTTCTCTACCAGTATTCAGAAATACGAAGAAGATAATTACTGTTTCTCTCCATGTTATGAATCGATTGGTTGTTAGAGATTTTTCACTTAACCCCGTCGTATTTTTTCAATCAATAATCAACCAATAAATCCATATAACTTCTGTAATTTTCTCTCCAATTCATTAAATGAGAAATGCTGTATCAACCAATCGATTCAGAATATCAAAATATGTCGTAATTATCTTCTTTAATCGATTCAGAATATCAAAATATGTCGTAATTATCTTCTTTGTATTTTTCAATCCTGATGGCTCAGAAATATTACACTTCTATACATAAAAAATACCATACTCTCGTGATTAAAAATCAAAAGTCAGAATGTATTCCATATCCAGGGCTCAAAATAGATTCAGCTCTCAATTTGATCATTCTATATAAGTCCTCAAAATTTCAAGAGGATCGCCAGTACCGTTTAGGAGTTTTGGTGAACGAAAAAAACGATACTCAGACAAACATCCATTGAAACCTAGAAAGAAAAATCTATGTTGTAACCTGATGAAGGGTCAGTGGTAAAATGTGTTACGTACAGTCGATAGGTCTTGGCGAGAGGAACAAGAGGACCTTTGTTTCATATGGCTGAGAGGTATACTCGAAGAAAAAAATGGGATTCAAACACTAAATTAGCAGTCTGTACATACTAAATTCTTGCTCAATCGACGTTTCTATGCTAGTTTTCTTCCCGAGTATAACTTTTCATCTTATGAAACAAATCGCTTTTTCTTCCTCTCGCCAACAGTTATCGACTGGATGTCACACATTTCACCCACGAGAATTGGAAAAATTTGATTCTACGCTAGATGTTAGTGCGTTTCGCCATTCCTTGACAGATCTGGCTCCTCAGGCGGACTGAGAGACCTGTGGAGGTTAGTCCCTGACGCACTGACCGAAGTGGTCGATTGTCGAAGAACTTGATTCGGCTTCTATATGAATCGCAGTCCGAGTTGACCGCTTGTGAGAAAATTGTTTAACACGCTATTTCCATATCCTCGACAGTTCTACGGGCCCACTGTCGGTGAAATATCAAATTAATTTTGACACTCGATCGATATGATCGGGTATCTATTTATCACTCGCGGGAGATTCAAATCGTGAAATTTATAATCGGCTTTGCGAGTCAAATTATATCGGCTAATTTGCCGATATAATTTGACAGCTTTCTCGCAAGCGGTCAACTTGGACTGCGATTCATATATAAGCCGAATCAAGTTCTTCGACAGTCGACCACTTCGGTCAGTGCGTCGAGGACTAACCTCGACAGGTCTCTGAGGAACCAGATCTGTCAAGTAATGGCGAAACGCACTAACATCAAGCGTAGAATCAAATTTTTCCAAATGTTTCTTATCTCATCTTTTCCATCAAAATCCCTCCGATGCATCTTCGCCACCCATACGAGGCTCGGAGGGTACACATGACGAAGTGGAGTGATCCATTTCGACATGTGGCAAATCCAGCAAATTAGCTGAAAAAAATCGGCAAATTAGCCTATATAATTTGACCCGCAGAGGCCGATTATATATTTCATGATTTGAACCTCCCGCGAGTGATTAATAGATACCCGATCATATCGATCGAATGTCAAAATTAATTTGTTGATATTACACCTGAATAGGGGATTGAATGAGCTAAGGTATTGATTATTATAATAAAATTGACACAGTCAAATTTTTTGGCGCAGTTTCGATTTTGAGATAGCAAGAAAACTGAGTTGACTATAAGATATCTCAGATATCCTACAGATGTCTGTCTAGTTATGTATCGTGATCAAAAGATTTTTTAGAAACACATCTTGTTATGTAGACATCTAAATTTCATCTGTCAGATATATTTTTGCAGATATTTGCCGGAAATCAGAAAGAGTGAAGGATTTGATTTTTCTCAGAGACCCCGCAAAATTGTTCAATTCATTGGATTACGTTTGCTTCTCGTATCATGTCTGAAAACATCCTTATTAATTCTTCGTATATAAGATACTCTGAATATTGATTTGGAAAATCTGACATTCCTGCTCAATACGGGCCTGTTGAGAGTAGCTGGGAATGTATGGTAAGGTAAGCCATTCTTCCGTGTCATATTCAAGGGGCGGAAACAAAAATACCCTGCAGAGATACTTTGCATTCCCTCATCTTTTTTGCAATTGAGGCACGCGGCATCGGATCCATGATATCAGTTCCATTTACTAAACCTTCAAATTAGAATACTCATCCGATTCAGTAGAATTATCTAAGAGTTTGAAATGAACCTATCTCTCTGAACTGGTGATACGGAATCTCTCATCGAAATTGAGTTGGTATCTACTTTATTTAGTATGAATACAGCGGCGCTACGGTTCCAATATCTTGTTTCTTTCCTAAAACTTGTTCTGAAACGGTTAGCTTTCAGTTTGACTCCAGAAGGGCTCCCATTCCAAACATCAATTCTCACTAGAATATCGAGGTTATGGATACACGATCATTTTAGTAGGTTCGAGATGATAAATTTCCCTATCGTCGTCTGAATGGAAAACTGCTGTCGTGGGTTCGTAAGGGGCATATAGGCATGAAAGCATGATAATCCAATGCTTGCCACTCTTCAAGTTTATTCCAAAACTTCCAATGATATTGCCAGCTGCATCAGAAACATTTGCTGACGAAGAACGAAGCAAGCCCTATTTGAAAAGATCTTGATGAATCTCACCATGCAGTGACTTCTTTTAGATCGCCAAGATTCGGTGATGTCATCGCCTACAAATGACTCAACGATCTGTTCAAGCAATAAGCTTTCATCGGTGTAATGGTTTCATCGCTCCAATACCGTTTGAAAAGTGCCGACAAATCAATTCTGGTTGACAGTTTTTAATCCTCAGGAGGCCATGAGTTTTATCTCTCGCAAGTTCACAGCTTGTCGGTCGTGTGGAAAAACAAATTACCGCTGCCAATTTTCGCATGAAAAACGTTTGCTGGTGACAACTTGCACGCATCAGCATCATAAAAATTCCTCCAATGCAAACGCTTTTTCATCCTCTGTTGTTCTTTGCACGCGTGTTTGGATGGAGCAAATTGCTTTGCATACAATGCAATGAACTCGCATATGATCTGAATGATACATCTGTGGACGTTCATACACTCCTCCACAGACAGTTTCTCTTACATAATCTTATTCCCGGATGACTTGATAGTTGAAGACGATCAGTCTGAATTTGGTCGAATATTGTTGAACTCATCCGGACACGATTGATTATGCAAGTTTAGGATTTGACGTTAATTTTGCCTTGAGATCGTTTTCTTTCTCCCCCCCCCCTTCCTTGTCTAAAAGATACTCTTATTCTCATGTTAGTCGATGGTCTCATATTCAATAGACGTTACTGAGATGATTTTAGCAAACTTAGCTATGTTTTCCCCGATCCGTCTCAAATTGCATGGAAGAATCGACTCTTAAATATCTAGCAGAATAGTAGCCTTGCAACTAGCAGAGGAAATCTCGGATGATGATGGAAAATGTATTCTTTGAAAGATCATGGGTTCAAATGATTTTTTGATAAAATACATGTCCTCTATTGAACAATTCCAAAGAGACCTCCGGGTTTGAAGGCCACATGCTAGCGTGGATTCAAAAAATCGACAAAATGGTTCTGATCGTCGCTGGACTAAAGAATCTTTGGAAAACCAGAGAGCATCGTGTGGGCCCTCTACCAAACACCTTTGATATAATCGAATTCCTTAAAGATAGGGTTGCTGGCAATTCTTGCCACAGACTTGTCTTCATTCACGTCCAATCATGTATAGACAAAATAGTTCCTAACCAGATAATCCATGCTTGTGTCACGATTGCGACCAAACGTCGACAGCGACACTGCCCTTGTATCCAAGAGACCAAGAGACCAATTGCAAACGCAACAAGATTCACATACATCAGAAGAGGCATGAACGAGACTCGCGAAGGCAACCGTGTAAGCACGTAAGGCATCCATCAGCGAAACCAGCTTCTGTTCGTTGTAGGGCAGCTTAAGAAGAGGAGGCATCAGGTAAAACCGGATTTTGCGGCACGTGTGCCCCACGTTGATGCCGCTCATGCCGAATAACAAGTCAGCCTGTCTCGCTGTACGTGCATGCAGGGCAATGGATTTTTGCCACGCGCTTCTCTTCTTGCCTCTGGCCTTTTCTCCTTTCCTCTCTCCCACCGTAAATTCGCGTGCCTGCAGGCGCTCCTCGTTCGTGCGCACGTGCTCGTTTGGCTTCGCGGAGAATTCGCGAATAGTCGCCGGGAGAGGAGAAACGTGCGGGTTCGCTGTGAGTCCTGTCTTCAAAGCTCTTGTTTGTGATATTTATTCCAAGATGGAGGGAGCGGATATTTTGCTGGAATAGGTATGGTGTTCTTTGAAAGTCCTGGGAAATCTGTGAGGTGACTTCAATCAAATAGATCAGTTTGCAATTTGGATCTGGATACTGAATCGTTGTATTCATTTTTCAACAATTATTTTGACATGAGCCGAGTGTTAAAGAAATCTGGAAAAATCTCGAATACTCTACTCTACCATCTCCGAATTCTAGTTTTGAGTGAACTCAGGATTTTTATCGAAAAATTATATCCCCGTAGAGAGTAGTTTGTATACACATGACCATATTGGTCATCAATGGAATGAGTCCTCGCTGTTCGAATCGGCTATGCGAATACAAGTGAAACATTCCTAAAATCGCAAGTAGCTCGGCATACAGTTTAATTTGAAACGATGACAAACGAAGTGGTTTGCGCGCCTTGTGATTGATTGTTTTAGGCCCAAACCTAGTGCTATAGGTGCGTGACAAAAAGCGAGTGTCGTGTACGTTTGACTGTATTCCATAATGCACCCTGAACTGACAGTATGACCTTCAGAGCAGACCTGCCTCAGAGTTCATGGTTTTTTGATAACGCGGGATCTGATTACAGATCCTCACCATATTGAGATAGCTGTGAGCCTGTTTTGGCTCCTATTATTGAACTTGGAAGTATTTACCTCCAAACAGTATCTTGTAGGTCATATCGTCGTGAGAATTGAGTTGGTTTACCCTGTATGCTGCTGTTACTTCAATTCAAAGCAAACTTGAAAGACTCCTAGAATACTATTCCACATGAGGAATCCGTTTATACAAGATGAGTGCGAATACTTACTGCAAGCACCCAAAATATTTGATCAAGTTGTAGGTGATTTTAAAAGTTATATGGTTCTTTGCATCTTTTCCAAGGGCTCTGACTGATTAGAACTCTTTTGCCACGACCCGTAACAGCTGCTGGTAGTAGATAATCTCCGGCAGTTGATGGGTTCCATTCAATTTCCTCTTTTTGCTTCTTCTTGCCCCGAGACTAAATCACACCATCAACTCAGTAATTTTTGCAACGAAGTTAAAATCCCATTTTGTACCGGAATAATCTGGCAAATGGGCTATCCGTTGGGCAACAGTCTAGCTCAAAGTCACAATGTTCATGTCAATTTGTTGCATCTACAGTGTGTCTTCAATCTCGAGAAGTGAGGATATCTGATGCAAAAGTTATAGCATCTTTGAGCGTTCATCTGCGCGCAGTCAAGGGATTCGGATCTGACAAAATATCACAACTGAGATTGAAATGTGATGACACATTTAGAAAAACAAATATGCGATCCTCCCTGACTCTGACATGTCGAAGAAACTCCTCGCATATAGTATATTACGCACCGATGCGCGCATGGGCGATTTTCTTTCGTGCCAAAAGCATCCATGCGAGCTAGATAGGTGCGTATACTATTTTCTCGCTCAGGGCGCGGAAAAATCAAATCTTCCGATCCGGAACGGGCGAAAAGTTGATGTTTCCGTGCACTAGACAGAAAATGCTTTTTTCGATGTGTGCTCATCTGGACGGAATAAAAAAATGGAATCTGTCGCGATAGTATGATGCACTACCTCACAATCGTCTTTCAAGACCTTCCAAACAGCAGAACGCGGAATTTTGATCATGTAATTAAAAGTTTGACAATCACTATCGCTTTAGTGATAAATTATTCATAGCTAGGGTATAACTCTTTAGTAAAAATTGTCGTTAGTAATAAGACTTCATAATTCAATTTGCATTAATATTTTCCATGGGTGCAGAATGACCATGTCATGAATGAAAAGTTGTAACTAATTATCAGGAATGCGTCATTGTGACAGCAGAAATTGAGGATGATTTTTCTCTATTTTATACTGCTAATCTTTGACTCGTTAATCGAAATTCTCGTGCCAAGGTAAAAAACACTTTCCCTCGCATTTTTATTCACGCTAATTTTACCTTCATATTTTGATACCGTAAACCAGGGCGAATATAGACACACCGGCGCGGCTTTGGACACCTTTTCATTTTGCTGTATCTTTCGAGTGCTTTGTTCAAAAGCATCCTATACGAGCTCATTTTGTAGGAAACACAGAGTCAGCTTCCAAATGAGATCTACAAGATGCTTTTGAATAAGCCAGCCAAAAGTTGAAGCAAAAACAAAAAAGAGTGTAAAGTTGCTCCAGTATATGTCTACATTCACCCCGGATCACGGTATTTTACTAAATTTTTCGAAAGATACTAATACTCGTGATGAATATTAATTTACTTGAGGAATATTTAAATCTCGTCTCCGCGTCTTTTTCGTAGTATCTCATGGCGTTTCTTGCAAATACATTCCAATGGTTATCCAACGACCGATGTATATCGGTATCCAAAATCAGGAGCTTAAAATGTAAAATTTGTAGGGCTATTTTTTCTGAAAATTTGATCGACTGCTGTTGAAGACATACTCTAATGTGTCACCGGCGACTTCTGTGTGTGAAGCTAACAATCTCTTCATATTAAAGACCTCTTCATGACATGCTGGACTTGATACTTCAACTGTAACGTGCATGCATGCTTTCGTGAATGTACTGGGTTCATGAAAGTAGCAAAGTTATTTTAAGTGTTTATTCATGCAGTTGAAACCACATATTTTCTCCAACGATTCATGAATTACAAATTTGTCAATTATTGATTGACTCTCAGGTGATTCTCATTTATTCGAGTGTTGGGCATCTCATTGTGTACGGTATTTTTACAATTCCCAAACCACTAACTTTTCCCCAAATGGACGTAACGGCATTCAAATATTAGGTTAAAATCATCACTCAAATCGATTTCCTCTCGTGACTTTTCACTAATCGACTATGCGGCTTTAACCATTTTTTTTTTTTCCATTTCTGTTAGACTCTTCGGAGGTACTCGTATCGATTTTGGTAAAGGCAATGCGGGGAACTTCCTTTCCGCCAACAGAGCGCTGCAGGGTTCACAACTTGGTCGTTGTGCGCCGTTAGTAGTGCTTTCGTGCTTGCGAATACTGTAAAACCACTTCTCGATCAAGCGATGATTCAATTTTGCGAACTCATTTGAATCGGTCCGTGTCTATGATGTAGGGCATTTCATGAAATCCAAGAATAATAGAATAAATACACGGCTCCATTCCAAAACAGGACGAACGCCATTTCGGTCGAAAATGAGTTTTATCTATGGGAATCAGTCGAAGACGCGTTTCTACATCATTTCCAGCAATTCCGATCAAAAAATTTGTCCGTATGTCAATGTGAGGTTGGTTCCAATTTTTGTCCGGTAAGCGTCGATGTCAAGATTTTCGTTTCAAAACGAAACAAATCTACTCTGAACAATTATCACTTGCACCAATTTGACAGAGGAGAACTGGAGAATCATAATTGAGTTATCTGGGTTATTTTTGACAATATTCATCGAGATTAGAAGTGTTGTGATCAAATAGGTGTTTTACAAGTGAATTGAATCTCGTCGTGTATGGATTAGCTAGTAAATCAGATCCGGCAATCAAGGCCACTAACAAACCCTCAAGCTGAAAATTTTGATGGGAAGCAAAGTAATCATACACCCGCAACTTTTCCAAGCTTCAAACTAGTAAATCCTCGAGCTCGACATTTTGACGAAAAAAAAAAATCTATTCATCCACAAGATTCTGGATCTCCAAACCAACAACCCTCCGAGCTTGATGTTTTGACAAGGAGAGAGGTTCCATGAAATCGCGAGTTCCTCATTCCCAAAACTCTTGACAAGGGATTTAGGGATTTGAGGGTTTAGGAATACTTTCTCCTCAACAAACTACCGAGCTGGAAGGATTGTTGATTTGGGGATTCAGGAATTTGCAGTTTTAGGAATATTTTCTCCTCGTCAAAATTATGAGCTTGAGGGTTGTTTGGTTGCTCTTGATAAATAGTCTGAAAATTCGAATCTGCGAATTATGTTTGGTCAAGTTTCAACTACCCGGCAAAGCAGTCGCGGTTCAAACCGCGCGTGCTTCCGTATTGTATAGGACAGTGCGCGAAGCGACTTACGAATGCAGAGCAGATCCCTGCAACATCGAGTCGCTTCACTTCATCCTCGTCGAGTGCAATACACAGCTGATGGGCTTTGGCGCTTTTTACTGTATAAAGCAGCTATATCTTCCCGACTCTCGGTGATAGATACAGATCACAGGTTGACTTTACTTCATTGGCTGTCATCTTTAACAGTCATATAAGTGCCTAACACGAAAAAAGATCGTTGCGGTATTTTTTGCGTCCCTCGCGACTTTTCCGTACAAAACAAAATATATCCAAGTTTTCAAAATTTTTTAAAACGGAACATATCCATTTTTTGAACAAATTGGTCTCTAGAAAATGTGAACAATCGAAAACTGTTATGCGACTTGATTAAAAAAATGGTGAAATATATTGGTTAGGGGATGCCCGGATGAATTTTGCTGATAGGTTCACTCTGGTTTAATTTTTTATGAAATACTTCGAAGCTCTCCTCTGTATAATTACGGAGATGGCGTTTGTTCCGTTTTGGACTGGAGCCGTCCATACGATTGCCAGAAGAGCATTTTGATTGCCTGGAGGTATCGATTTCATTCGGCAGATTCTAAAGTGACCATGTCTCGATCTTCTCATCCAGAGATGTTTATCAAACGAAACACTTATTCAGCTCAATCCACAGCTTACTCAACTCGAACGAACACTGTCGTCACGATCCTACATTCGTACACTGTCGTACATTCTTGTAAACACGGTGTGAGATTTTTCTCAATCATCGAAGCTATAGCGGATGAAGTCGCACAATCCCAGAAAAGAAAATAGTCCTCTCCACCTCTTGTGCCACTTTGCCTACATCCTATATCAGCAATGTCTCTCGAACATTCTTCCTCCCAATCTACTTTGCCGGCAAGACATTGCTCTTAGTTACCGCATGGAGAGCTAGTCCTAACACTTGTTATTCATCTTCATTTGACATCACAGTTATTCCTGGATACTATATATTTGTTTATTCGTCGGGGAGTCCAAATCTTCCACAATTCTCAACGTGCTGTGTCACCTCATGTTTCATTGAAATATATTCAGCTACAGAGCAGCTGATGAGATAGACGAAATTGATGCATCATGGGTATCGAGAACGAATTATTTACAATCCCGTGCAAAAAATGCATTTGGGACCTATCGAGGAACACTTGCGATTGCGGGCTCAAAAAAGTACTATCATCCGCAAACCATGAACTTGACAGAAATAATTATCCCCAACATATCTCCATCTGAAACTGTTAACCAAAACACTTGTGAACTTGTTGTGAGCAGTTACGCCGTTTCTGCACATTACGAACGTAAAAGGCGATGGCAAGAATAACAACACCTGTGAGAAATTCGCAGTCTTAGAGAAACGCTCACTCGTTTTCGACCGAGCTCGTTCCTAGCTCAGTACATCAACGATGAAAAGGAATGAGTTTATTGCGATAATCCCTCTGTATTCGACAATGAATCTCAAAAATCCATATGAAAATTGAACTCTGACTCACGCGAAGCACGAATTTTGTATGTTGCAGCAATCAATAGGACGACGGAGCTGTTATTGGAGCGACTTCTCCACATGTGGACATCTTCGTCCGAATTGAGAATCGGACGGGCACCAAGGAAAAAGATCAGTCGTCCGTGAGACGTGAGCATCCATGAAGAAATCAAAGATGTCTGGAAAAGCAGAGTCGCGGTCCACTCCCGCGAGTAAGAAGAAGCTCTCCTTCCTCAGCTTTGGACAAAGGGTACCGGTAAGTTTCCCCTAATTGGCTGTTTATTTCCGTGTGAGAATACGTCACCTCTCATGAACCCATCTACTTGAGAGAATGAATCTTTTCTCTTTCTTTCTCTGATGCTGGGTCATCAGGGAGGGGTCCTCAAAATTTTTTCGTTCAACCAAGCTATCGAAGTCGTGGTCCTACGGACAAGTAAAATTGAGCATAGGACCGTGCTCAAAAGATTTCTCTGTGATAGATACGTGATTATTATATAGAACTACGAGCAGCTCTTGCTCCTGGTTCTAAAGATCCACAAATACGCCAATTAAATATCGTAATCACTTTTGAAGTAGAACCAACTAATCTTTTTCCCTCTGCAACCAATCAACACAGAGCCAATGCTGAATCACTTACGCGAATCGCTCCCAACTCAGATCGATTGGTTATTCACTTTCTTTTCCATCCTGCAACTTTTTGAATCCTTGTCGTTCCTTGTTGACATTGAGTTTGAAAATTGTAAAATGCTTTCGAGTCAGATATCATTCTGAACGAAGGAAATTTGAGATTCAAGTCATAATTTAATCAGTATGACTTGTACAATTTAAATGAAAAGTGGAGATTGAGGGGAATCGGGGTGAACCCCCGCGTTAATCTAGATGAAAGCGGAATCCAATATCGCGGGATCTTAGATCAGTTGCATACATAGAACAGAACAATGGCCGCATCTCAGAGATTCACTCCCATTAGTCTCTTTGATCTATGTCTTTGAACCGATCGGATACTTCAACCTTCTCCAACCCAATCTCAACGTCTGTTGTCTTCTCATCAATGTTTCCATCTCCTCCCCGGCTTTTCAGTAACAATAAGTTCGGTACGATTGGAATGTAATGTTTATAAGACCTTATCCCAATATTTTGGTATTAATAATTCATATCAATCTTCATGCTTCCATTCATATGCAGGGTTTTTTTAGCTTTGATGATAAATAATACATTTCATCTTTGAATGTGGATTGAAACAACAGCCATCAAATGATGGTGAAATCAATCATATCTCAAAAAATGTTCCTCTACCGTTCAAAATTGATTTCTCTCATCTCTGAGTCATCCGAGCGATGCTCTGGCACATATTGTATGGAGCACAGTGCATAATTACCCACACCGTAACACCATTCAATTCCTGCAACTGTAAATAATTCTAGACATCGCTCTGGAGAAGTTCATTGTTACCCGAGCTTGAATAGTTGTGAATAATCGATACCCTCGGCTCAGTACGCAGGAACCAAGTCGTCGTCTGGCTGCCGATTGTAGATAATACAATTGAGCTGAGTCGAAGAGATGATCCTCGCCTCACCTGTCAGGCAACAACCGCTTTTGTGACGGCCAAACTCTTGCTCTCTTGCGCAACGGGCGCGGAAGCCTGCAAATTCGATTACAAGACCCGTGTCAATCGTCGTACTCTTTGCAAAGAGGCGCCAAACGCGATATCAATGAAAAAGGCCGAGGCAGTTGTGCACCTCGCGCGCGTCTTGTAACACGCTCATTTTTTTTAGTTTATGAAGTTCG
>JAPYYZ010003601.1:0-11446 GCA_030522705.1 Eretmocerus eremicus
CTAGCCAAAGGCATTGAGATGTAACTTTTTATCTCCAAATGTTGTGAGACTGTTCAGTTATATCTTGATAGAAGCAATGAGCTCTCTAGGTCTTGGTATCATTTGCGTATATTCTTGATACATCAATTCAATCTAATCGATTATCTCCTTCATCTTCATGTAATGTTCATATGCATGCTGGAGTTTGAGAGCTGGCTTAGGTTCTGTACTCTAGAAACATCAGGAACGGTCATTCCCTTCATTGAGATTGGTATGTAAAAGGAGTTGCTTTTTCACGCTCTTTAGTGGTTCTGTAAACTACAATTGGAAAAATTATGGCTCTAGGAATTATTTGTTCAATACTAGATTTAGACCTTCATTCATTATTGCATATCTCCCTTCTTTATCCAACACTAGAGTAATATGAATGTGCCTATTGAGATGATCCAGCTCATAAATGTATACGTCAACGGGATTGAGGAATAGAGATAGATTGTCATAAACCTATGCGCCAAAATAGCTTTTTCTAGTCTTATGGTTTTGCTTATGATCAAGTGGGTCAAGTCCTCCAGGAAGGAATAATCATTATGCAGAAATCATCCATACTCTCTGATCCCTCATCATGCACAAAACACTAAAAATAGGTTAGAGGGTCTACGCGTCAACTTGAGGCAACTTTCACTTTCCCAATACTCTATTCCAGAATCAGGGGCACAAAGATGATGTATGAAGATATTCTGGTCTGGATTTCTTTCTATGAAACTGAATTGATTTGAAATCAAGAATTAGCTGCAGCTATCCACAAGGGAAGCTGTTGAGGGATATAAAATTTAAAAGAGCTGCTTGGTTTCTTTCTACAAGCTATGGTAGATCATAGTCTTCAATGTAGAATTGATGAGTCATTGCCATTGCCAAGTGTTGATATCTTCCCCTCCCTCTTCACTTTTCCCAAAAGTATGACTTGGCGAGTATAACTGGCCTTTTTCCCTCGCACCCGGACCCCCTTATTTTTCCATTCTCATTGGTTTTTTTTTTTATCAATAGTGGTATAATCATCTGAGGATACTGTACCTACATTCCATGAGAATTAATTTCTTATGTGAACACGGGCTAGATTTCAACTCTCGAGAGTCGTGAAATCCGAAGAAATATGCCGAGTATGTCCTGGGCAAAATCTGAACGATCAGTTCCGTGAAAAGGAACAAATATTATCATTGTTCGATCATCTACTCGATTTAATGTCAAAACGACTCGCTCACTTTTCTTCTTAACATGGTGACTAATAAATTTGAGACAATGAAAGAGATAAAATCAAGATATCTCATTGAGTATTCCTTTCACATATTCCCGATTCCGAGATCTCAGTGCAAAGTTGAATATCCTCCGTTTTTTGAAATAAATCGAACGACTTTCTCGAAGATGAAGAAAGTCGTGAGCAACGTTAAATTTCAGTCTCTCACGGGTGATGATTCGACTATGTTTGAGGAGATTGAGTTTTCACATGATCGTACACAACACGACCTTTTGTGGTGTTAACGAAGTTCATCAAGTTTTCCCAAGAACTGCAAAAAGTCCTCAACTCGGCACCGAGATCTAAGAATCCTAAATATATGAGAACAGAAATTGTAAACAATGCGAGAGTGAGAGACATCTTGATTCCATCTCTTCCATTGACTCAAATTGATACCTCAGCTCTCTCAAGAAAAAAGGTGAGCGAGTCGTTTTGACATTAAATCGAGTGGATGATCGAACAATGATAATATTTGTTCCTCTTCACGGAACTGATCGTTCAGATTTTGCCCAGGACATACTCGGCGTATTTTTTTTGGATTCCACGACTCTCAAGAGTTGAAATCGAACCCGTGTTCACATAAGAAATTAATTCTTATGGAATGTAGGTACAGTATCCTCAGATGATTATACCACTATTGTTAAAAAAACAACCAATGAGAATGAAAAAATAAGGGGGTCTGGGTGCAAGGGAAAACAGCCAGTTATACTCGCCAAGTCATACTTTTGAAAAAAGTGAAGGGGGAGGGGGAGATACCGATATACAGGGTGTTCCAAAGAACATCAATAAATGTGTGTATACAGGGTATTCCACAGAAAATTCTGAAATTTGGCACACACATAGAAAAACGTATGCTCAATCAATTGTCACGAGAAAATTAAGATTAACAATGATTGTTTATAAATAATCGTGATTGTTCAAACGAATTTGGACTTTTTTGAACTCTTTCGTTCAAATACGCTCGACATTGAGTAACAGGAGCATCGCTATCACATAACCTCGAAAATCTTTTCAGCTTTTGGGAAAATCAATTTTTGAATTTCTTATAGCCCCTGAACGCTGAGTAATAGATGCGAGCAAATTTTCTCTTCCGATGAAGTCGAATTAGATGTCCGTGCATGAGTGCGATTGACAATTTTCAAAAAATCCCTTACCATATTAATGTAAACTTTTGACCCAAATTTTTGATTTTTCGTAATGCCTTTCGATTTTAATGAAAATCTACGTTACATTGATACAATTTCGGAAGTCACATCAGATATTTTCACATTCAAGAGTATCTCAATTCAAATAAAGAGTAAATCCATACAGAATCCCTAGAAATATGCAGATCAGAATATCGTTCATGAAGCTTTGCAAAATCTATAGTCAACTTAATTTCCAAGCATTCTTGTACTTTTTTGAAAAATTTTGGAGCATTAGTTGGTTCCAAGAGTCCATTTAGCTGACTTCTTCTTTGAAGCTCAGGCCGATTATGCTTAGTTCGCAGACTGAAGACATTGTTCTCATCTCTGACATCAAGATACGGTCGACTCAAAAATCTAATAGTTCAGGCTAATCTGTAGACATTCAAGGGATCAATCGGAATGATCGAATCAATTTTCATATTTACTCAAAATTGTTCATTCTATTCAAAATCCAATCATAGATTCAAATAATTTCTCTCCGAACGATGTATCTTTATTCAAATATATCAACAATCTTTCAGCCGATGGATGGCAGAATACATTTGCAAAACTTGAATCAAAAAACGATAATTCCTTTAGAAGTTTACCACGTTCAATGGGCCGCATAACAGGGAAATATGTAAGTGATGACTTCGTCGAAGATCAAAATTTTAATAGCGACGCTGCGCTTAAGGATCATCGAGACGCGGTGCTCAAGAAATGGGTTATGGACGTCAAGAGTCAGTTAACGCATGATCAAGGAAGTGAGACATCCGCGCGCACGCAAATCACAATCAACCAGGAGAGCAGAAGAATCAACATGGATCCCCTCCATCTGACAATAGAATGCAATTATGATTAGTACAAAAATACTATGGGACAGAGGTGAGAGATGACGGTGAGAATATTCTCTCAACCGTCACACCCCTCTCCCAGACGTTTGTGCTTTCGGTGCACCTTGCTCTCGCAAAGTCAATAAACTTTTGATTGTGTTTTAAGTTAATCCCGAGACTCATCATTCCGTGCTCGATTCCTCGCCTCAAATATATGCAGCAGTATTTATAAGTTTCCAGGCATTGCACTTGGCTTGAAGGTACGGGAATTCATCCCACCCGTTACAGTATCCACTAACAAGTGTATATGAGAATGTGTGAGCGTGTATTAGTGTGAACCGTTGCTACGATGAAGCTACATTCAATTATTAACAACAGTTTGCAATTGGATTGCCGAAGGGCCGAATCTTGTAAGAGAGTTCTTCCAATAGAGTATTCCCGTTGTTCTAGTCTTAGCTCTTCAATTAAACAGTGCACAATCCTTCTCGATGTCAATCATCGGCATTGCATGGGGCCGGATTGCCCTCCCGGTTCAATGCTGCGAATCGGCATTGACCATGCCAGATCCAATCCGCCTCAATGCTAATTATCGGCATTGGATGGGGCCGGATTGCCTTCCCGGTTCAATGCTGATAATCGGCATCGACCATGCCAAATCCAACCCGCCTCAATGCTGAATATCGGCATTGAATAGGGACGGATTGCCAATCCGCTCCAATGCTGAATGATCGGCGTTGACCTTGCTGGATCAGATTCGTCTGGATGCTGATAATCGGCATTGGCTATGCCAAATCCAATCCGTCTCAATGCTGAGTATCGGCATTGGATGGTGACGGATTGCCAATCCGCCTCAATGTTGATTATCGGCATTGAATGAGGACGAATTGCTAATCCGCCTCGATGGTGATAATCAGCATTGACAATGGAAAATCCAATCCGTCTCAATGTTGATTTTCGGCATTGGATGGGGACGGATTACCGATGAGGTTTGATACTGGGAATCGGCATTGACCAAGGTGGATCTACTCCGCCTCAATGCTGATTTCCAGCATTGGATGGGGAAGGATTGCGAATCCGACTGGATGCTGATAATCGGCATTTGCCATGCTCAACCCGATCCGCCTCGATGCTGATTATAGGGATTGGATGGGAACGGATTGCCAATCCGGTTCATCACTGATAATCGTCAATGACCATGCCGAATCGGATCCGTCTGGATACTGATAGTCGGCATAGGCCATGCCGGATCCAATTCTTCTCAATAATGATTACCGGCATTGAATGGAAACTAATAGCCAATCCACTTCGATGCTGATATCTGGCCTTTACCATACCGGAAGAAATCCGTATGGATGCTGATATTCGGCATTGGCCATTCCAAATCCAATTTATCTCAATGCTGATTATCGGCAATAAATGGGGACGGATTGCCAATCCTGTTCAATGCTCATGACCGGCAACGATCATGCCGAATCCAATCCATCTGAATGCTAATTATTGGCATTGGATGGGGCCGGATTGCCTTCCCGGTTCAATGCTAATAATCGGCATTGACCATGCCAGATCCGATCCACCTCAATACTAATCATCGGCATTGAGTGAGGACGGATTGCCAATCCGCTCCAATGCTG
This sequence comes from Eretmocerus eremicus, assembly GCA_030522705.1. NCBI lineage: Eukaryota > Metazoa > Arthropoda > Insecta > Hymenoptera > Aphelinidae > Eretmocerus > Eretmocerus eremicus. The sequence goes on from JAPYYZ010003601.1 coordinate 4,901, forward strand.
AATGATCGGCGTTGACCTTGCTGGATCAAATTCGTCTGAATGCTGATAATCGGCATTGGCTATGCCAAATCCAATCCATCTCAATGCTGATTATCGGCGATAAATGGGGACGAATTGCCAATCCGCCTCGATGCTGATAGTCGGCATTGACAATGGAAGATCCAATCCGTCTTAATGCTGATTCTCGGCATTGGATGGGGACGGATTACCGATTAGGTTCAATACTGGTAATCGGTAATGATCATGCCAAATCCAATCTGTCTCAATGCTGATTATTGCCATTGGATCGGGCCGAATTGCCTTTCCGGTTCAATGCTGCGAATCGGCATTGACCAAGGTGAATCTACTCCGCTCCCATGCTGATATTCGGCATTGAATGGGGACGGATTGCGAATCCGACTGGATGCTGATAATTGACATTGGCCATGCTCGACCCGATCTGCCTCGATGCTGATTATAGGGATTAGATGGGAATGGCTTGCCAATCTGGTCCATTACTGATTATTATCGTCACTAAGCATGCCGAATCGAATCCGTCTGGATACTGATAGTCGGCATAGGCCGTGCCAAATCCAATTCTTCCGAATAATGATTATCGGCATTGAATGGGAACGGATAGCCAATCGACTTCGATGCTGATATCCGGCCTTAACCATACCGAAAGAAATCCGTATGGATGCTGATGATGGACATTGGCCATTCCAAATCTAATCCGTCTCGAAGCTCATCGTCGCCAATGGATGGGGGCGGAATGCCAATCCGGATCAATGCTGATTGTAGGCATTGGATGGGGACGGATTGCCAATTCGGTTCAATGGTGCGAATCGGCATTGACCATGCTCGATCCAATCCGACTCAATGCTGCAAATCGGCATTGAATGGGGACTGATTGTCAAGCCGGTCCGATGCTGATAATCGGTGTTGAGCAAGCTGTATCTAATTTGCCTCAATGCTGGCCATCGGCATTGAAGGGGCCCGGATTGTCAATCTGGTTTGATGCTGCAAATCGGCATTGACCATGCCGAATCCAATCCGTCTCAATGCTGATTATCGGCATCGAATGATGACGAATCGCCAATCCGGATCAGAACTGCAAATCGGCATTGACCATGCTCGACCCAATCCGCCTCAATGCCAATTATCGGCATTGGATGAGGTCGGATTGCCAATTCGGATCAATGCTGCGAATCGGCATCCACAATTCTCAACTCAATCGGCCTCAATGCTGACTATCGGCATCGAGTAGGGTTGGGTAGCCAATCCGGTCCAATGCTAAATGATCGGTGTTGACCTTGCTCGATCAAATTCGTCTGAATGCTGATAATCGGCATTGGCAATGCCAAATCCAATCCGCCTCAATGCTGATTATCGGCGATTCAGGGGGACGGATTGCCAATTCGGAGCAATGCTGATTATTGGCATTGGATGGGGACGGATCGCCAATCCCCCTAGAGCTGATAATCGGCATTGACAATGGAAGATTCAATCTCTCTCAATGTTGATTATCGGCATTGGATGGGGACGGATTGCCAATCCGGTCTGATGGTGCGAATCGGCATTGACCATGCTCGACCCAATCCGCCTCAAGGCTACGAATCGGCATTGAATGGGGACGGATCACCAATCCGGTCCTAGTCTGATAATCGGTATTGAACGGGCTCGGATTGCCGATCTGGATTGATAATGCAAATCGGCATTGACCATGCTCGATCTAATTTGCCCCAATGCTGATTATCAGCATTGAATGGGGACGGATTGCCAATCCGGTTCAATGCTGATAATCGGCCCTGATCCGGATTGGATTAAGCATGGTCAATACCAATTTGGAGCATTTAACCGGATTGGGAATCCATCCCCGTCCAATGCCGATGAACAGCATTGATCGGGATCGAATTAAGCATAGTCCATGTGAATTTGCCGGGTTGAACTGGATTGGCAATCTGTCCCTATCCAATGCCGATAATCAGCATTGACCCAGATTGGATTTAGCATGATCAATGCCGAATTGCAGCATTGATTCTGATTGGATTGAGCATGGTCAATGCCAATTGCGGCATTGAACCGGATCAGCAATCCCTCTTCATCAAATGCCGATGAACAGCATCGATCCGGATTGCCAATCCGTCCCCATTCGAACCCGATGATCAGCATTGATCTATATTGGATTGAGCATGGTTAATGTCGATTGGTAGCATCGAACCTGATTGGCAATCCATCCCCATCTGATGCCGATGAGGAGCATTCAACCGGATTAGCAATCCGTCGTCATCCAATGCCGATGAATAGCATGGGGGCAGATTGGATTGTCCAGTATTCCGGATTTCTGGCCGATATATGGCATTGGGGCGGATGGGATTGCATTTAGGCGGATTGGATTGAGGATGTCCAATGCCGATTTGCAGCATTGAACCGGATAGGGGATCCGTCCTCACTCAATGCCGATAATGACCATTGATCCGGATTGGATTGAGCATGGTCAATTGCGATTCACAGCAATGAATCGGATTGGTAATCCGGATTCATCCGATGCCGATGAATAGCATTGGGGCGGATTGGATTATGCATGGTCAATGCCGATTTGCAGCATTCAAGCGGATTGGCGATCCGTCTCCATCCATTGCCGGTAAATAGCTCTCAGGCGGATTCGATCGTCCAGTGTGCCGGATTGCAGAACCAATCCAATGCTGATCATCGGCATACACCATGCTCGATCCGATTCGCCTCGATGCTGGATATTGGCATTGGATGGGGACGGATTGCCAATCCGGTTCAATGCTGAGGATTGGCATGGACCATGCCGAATCCAATCCGTCTCAATGCTGATTGTCGGCAATGAATCGGGGCGGTTCGCCAATCCATTTCGATGCTGATAATCGGCATTGATCATGCTCGATCCAATCCGCCCCAATGATGATTATCGGCATCGGATGAGGACGAATTGCCAATCCGGATGAGAGCTGCAAGTCGGCATTGACCATGCTCAACCCAGTCCGCCTCAATGCTGATCATCGGCATTGAGTGGGGACGGATTGCGAATCGGGTTCAATGCTGAATTATCGGAGTTGACCTTGCTGGATCAAGTTCGTCTGGATGCTGATAATTGGCATGGGCCATGCTTAATCCAATCCATCTCAATGCTGATTATCGGCAATGGATGGGGACGGACTACCAATTCGGATCAATGCTGACTATCGGCATTGGATGGGGACGAATCGCCAATCCCCCCTAGTGCTGATAATTGGCATTGACAATGCGAAATTCAATCCGTCTCAATGTTGATTATCGGCATTGGATGAGGGCGGATTGCCAATCCGCCCCAATGCTGATAATCGGAATTCACGATGCAAAATCCAATCCGCCTCAAAGCTGCTAATGGGCACTGAATGGGGACGGATTGCTGGTCCGGTTGAATGCTGATGATCGGCATCGATCATGCCGAACCCGATCCGTCTCAGTGCTGAGTATTCGCATTGGATGGGGATGGATTGCGCACCCGGTTCAATTCTGCAAAACGGCATCGACCACGGTAAATCTCATCCGCCTCAATGCTGATTGGTTTTGATGCCGCAACAATGATCATCGGCATTGGATGGTACCGGATTTGAATTCGGTTCAATGCTAATATCATCGGCATTGACCATGCCCAACCTGATTCGGATCGAAGTCTCGCCCGCGGTCCTACCTGCTGATAGGGAAAAACCCTCTCTAATCTTGGGAACCGTGCAGATGATCCTTGAGACTCAGTGAATCTCTCCCTAGGATTTTCGGGATAGCTTCGAGGCTCTAGAAGAGAACGAGTGCAACTTTTGTGGGTTTTGTACTCCTCACTCCGAGGGTCGAGGAGCAAGTCTCGCACGGATCCTACCTGGTAATCGGAAGGAAATCCTCTATCATCCAGGAGATGATGCAGATGATTTCTGGAACTTGCCAGATATTTTCCAGAAATTTTGGGATGGATCCGAGACTCTGAGAAAAAACTAGTGCGACTTTCCTCGGTTTCGTACTCCTCACTTCGAGGGTCGAGGAGCGAGTCTCGCCCGCGATCCCACCTGGTGATCGGGAGGAAATCTTCGATCATTCAGGAAATGATGCAGATGATGCTTGGGACATGCCAGATACTTTCTAGCAACTCTGGGATGGATCCGAGACTCTAGAATGAAACGAGTGCGATTTTTGTCGGTCTTGTATTCGTCTCTCCGAGGGTCGAGGAGCGAGTCTCGCCTGCGATCTTACCTCATAATCGGAAGAAATTCCTCCATCATCCTGGAGATGATGCAGATTATCCCTGGGACTTGCCAGATACTTTCCAGCAATTTTGGGATGGATCCGAGACCATAAAAAAGAACGAGTGCGACTTTTGTCGGCTTTGTAGTCCTCTTACTAAGGGTCGAGGAGCAAGTCTCGCCCGCTATCGTACGGGGTAATCCGAAGAGAATCTTCTATCATTCAGAAAATGATGCGGATGATCCCTGGGACTTGCCAGATACTTCCCAGCGATTTTGGGATGGATCCGGAACTGTAGAAAGAAACAAGTGCGACTTTTGTCGGTTACGTACTCCTAACTCCAAGGGTCGAAGAGCCAGTCTTGCGCGCGATCCTGCCTGGTTATCAGAAGGAAATCCTCCATCATTCAGAGCAGGATGTCGATGATCCCTGGAATTTGGTTAATCACTTCCTAGCATTTTTGGGATGGATCCGAGACTCTAGAAGAAGAAACGAATGCGACTTTTGTCGGTTTCGTACTCTTGACTCCGAAGGTCGAGGAGCGAGTCTCGCCCGCAACCTACCTGCTGACGAGAATGAAATCCCTCTATGATCTTGGGAATCATGCAGATAATCCCTGGAACTTGGTAGATCACTCTCTAGCATTTTTGAGATGGACCCAAGACTCTAGGAGAGGGAACGAGTGCGGATTTTTTCGGGTTTGGACTCTTCACTCCGAGGTCCGTGAGCGAGTTTCGCCTGCGATTCCTCCTGGTGATCGGAGAAAGATCCTCTATCGGTCAGAAAATGATGCGGTTTGACCCTGGGACTTGCGGAATACTTTCCAGCAATTTAGGGATGGATCCGAGACTCCAGAATAGAACGAGTGCGATTCTTGTCGGTTTTGTACTCCTCACTCCGAGGGTCAAGGAGCGAGTCTCGCCCGCGATCCTACCTGCTGATAGGGGAAAACCCTCCATAATCTTGAATATCATGGAAATGATCCCTGACGTTTGGTAGATCACTTCATAGCATTTCCGGGAGGATTCGAGACTCTCGGAAGAAAAATGAGTGCGACTCTTGTCGGTTTTGTACTTCTCACTCCGAAGGTTGAGGAGCGGGTTTCGCTTGCGATCCCACCGAGTGATCCGGAAAAAACCCTCCATCATTCAGGAAACGATGCATATGATCCGTGGGACTTGCCAGATACTTCCCAGCAATTCAGGGATGGATCCGAGACTCCCGAATAGAATGAGTGCGATTCCTGTCGGATTTGTACTCCTCACATCGAGGGTCGAGGAGCCTTTCTCGCCCGCGATCCTACCTGGTAATCGGAAGGAAATCCTCTATCATCCAGGAGTTGATGCCGATGATCCCTGAGATTTGCCAGATACTTTTCAGCATTCTTGGGATGGATCCGAGTCTTGCACGGCGTGCGGGAACGATCGATAAATGAACTAAAAATGACACAAAAAACGGGTTGAAAGGCCTTTTTCTACGACGTTTTGCGAACAAAACCCCGCAGGAATCAAAATCCTACCTGCTTGTTTACGGAAACGCGAGCTCAACAAAGGAAAAAATCACTCTGCAAAGATTCACGTCTCTCACCCATTCCCAAGTTTTAGAAAAATGACAATCATTCTCGTTCTTTGGAGCTCTTACGACTTCCTTTCGGAAATGAATGGACTCGATGGAATTCTACCAGCTGATGAGACACAAGTATGATGTTTACGATACAAGGCTTCATTCACAAAAACATCATTCTATCCTACAGAAATATGCCATCATTTTTCAATATCAACAATACTTGCATTTGCAGAATCATTGGAATCTGATATTTGAATCAATCTACAATCAATTGTGAAAGTCAATAACAGTAGTCAATGATAGGACATCGATAGGATATCAAATTTCTCCCAAAAAAATAGGTATACGAGTGTATTGATGTGAAGTATTTGGATCGCACAATCAATGGCTTGAAGTACGTCATTCTTCATCCGTGTCATGATGAATATGTACATTTACAATTAATCGAGTTCATAAATGCTCAGAAGAAGATGCAAAATCTGCTTGCTTTAGTCTCTTGGTATATGATGGATCGTTGAGGGAAATGATTTCGACACGATTCCAGTATTTGTTTGAGAATACGTTGTGCACTGACTCGTCAGCTTGCTCTGACCATGGACCTAAGCCATCTTCGTGGAGAAAATATAGGCAGTGCGTCAAGTGGGACAAAGTGCGATATATTTTCAAGGTCTCAGAGAGATCGATGCTTGCAAACGCTTTCGAGAATTCTTGAATTCTTTTCTCTAAATCGGGCCCTCTTTTCTCGGAAGAGCAACA
>JAPYYZ010003602.1:0-13237 GCA_030522705.1 Eretmocerus eremicus
CGAAAACATGGAAAATTCTCTCTGATGTAGCAGACGGTGGTGACGTTGTCCCTGCCTTTCCTCTCTTTTTATGCATAGGGGGCATGTCAACGAGTAATTTGAGTCATGGTAGATCGAAAAATTCTATTGTAATTCACTGGTACAGCTTCCCAAAAATTGCAAAAATCGACTTTTTGGAAACTTCATGAATTTTTCCCGGGAAAACTAAGCGTTTTGGTGAAAAATGTGTGGAGGCCTTTTGGACTTGAAATGGTCCAAAAAATACAGAAAAATTTTTTTAAACCATAAAAAGCAAAATTCAGTTTGTTTACAATAATTTGTTAATAACATTTAAGTGCGGGAATTTTCGACATTCCGACATCGAATATCGGAATCAGCGGGTCAAAATACATTGAAATCACCTTCGAAAATCCAGGGACACCCAAAAGGCCACGGACACCCCCGCAGCCGCCGGACTACAACGAGTTTCCATATTCTTCTTCTCGACCATTGTCTCGACCATTGAGCTTCAAAATATTCCGGGTGAAAAATTACTTGATAAATTGTACCTGTAATATCCATGAAAAATGAGTTTGAAAAATATAGAAGTTCCCAATTTTGCTAGTGGACTTACCCTGATTTCATTTTCCATACAATAAATAGTTTGAAGCCTTCTCCTGGTAAATAACAAAAACCGCGATTGTTCTGTTTTGGAATAGAGCCATCCATCACTATGCACAAGGCGTTATTTGCGTCCCATCCTGTGATTTTCAGAGCTAAGTTTGTATTTGTTAGCGATTTTCTGACCGAGCTTTCACTCGTATTACAAATCATCAAATAACGCTGAAATAGTCCATAATGCAACTAGGGAGTGAAAGAGAATCAGCCCGTCCCGAGTGAATAGTATCGCGCGATAAGACCCCGGGAGGGGGTGGTTCTTTTCATTCCCCAGTTGCATATTATACTTTTTACCACGAGGGATGAAAATGCGTGTCACTCCCGCTTCACGGGGCGGGAGTAAAACACGTATTTTAGTCCCGCTATGGTGAAAATGAGCTTTTTATCATTCTAACCTAAAACTGCCGCGTTTAAACGCGGTTTTAGGGTTCTCATAAAAGTTAACATTTTTAGCACAGCGGGACTAAAATACGTGTTGCACTTTCGTCCCGTGAAGCGGGAGTGACACGTATTTTCGTCACCTCGTGGTAAAAAGTATAATATGCTACTAGGGGGTGAAAAGGACCACCTCCTCCCGGGTTCTTATCGCTCTTGACTTTGCCTCAAGCGATAATATTCACCCGAGAGGGGCTGATTCTCTTCCACTCCCTAGTTGCATAATGTAGTATGGTAGTGCTGAATCAGTTATAGACAGAAATCGGCTGAGAAAAAACCAGTGATCTGTATTCTACTGACCATCAACATGATTTCCTCACAACCTGCCTTCAAATAATCGCTCTTATTGTTAATGTTTATTCGCAGCACCCTATCCTGGAGGTTGCAATATGGAATTTGATGTAGAGAAATCACCTTTTCAAAAAGTCATGTATGATGAAGCTACGATAACGGTCGATGCACAACCAGGATCAATACCCACAGTTGGTATTTTCCAGCCACAATGTGGAAAATATGCCCTGCAACACGAGGCATACAGGATGTATATGCCGGAGCAGGATTCCAGCAATGAAACTTATTTTCTGGCGATTGCTAACATGCTTACGGTTCGAGATATGAAGAAGAACGGCGATTTTGTAAGTCGCTACTGCCTTGTTCATGTATAATAGATCTAGTCATCATCAAATAGGTTCACTATAAGTGTGCTCTCCCATAAACAGGTTCCTGTCCCTACGTTTGGATCTCCAATGAGGCGAGTTTACAGTGCTTATCCTGGTACAGGATCAGTTTTTGGCATGCTGACATATTTTTCTAATTCCTCGTCTGCCTATGTTCCCATCGTTTCGTATGGCTGCGATGCAACTTCGTGGTCCACGTCGTGTTATGATATGAGTGAGTTATATTTCTATCACATAACAAGACAAAATCCTGAATACCTCCAAAGCATCTTTGAAAATCCTTCAATCGAACCATCTACCAAATATACACGAACTCCAACACGAAATGCATCTTTCAATAAATGTGAACTAACGCTTGAACTAATATTTGCAGCCTCTCCATTTGCCAGAGTCCTACTCGCCTTGACATTCTTTTTAGGACTCTTTGTCGCAATGCAAGGATTCTATTATTTTAGAACATCGATGTTCCTCATGGGAATGTTGAGTGGGGGATATGTTGGATATGCTCTCAGTGTATACAGTGGAGCTCCAGATTTTACAGGTACACCTAGGAATTGCACAATAAATCACAACGTATTTTTATGCTCAAACATAACTGAAAAATTCCATAATGATTTTTTAGGTCTCATGCTGACCACACTTTTAGCCGGTGTAGTAACGAGTTTGGTTTGGTTGCTCTTGTGGACAACATTCAGTAGCCCAATCCCATGTTTAATTCTGTCTGGACTCACGCTTGGCTCCTTTTTGTTCTACCTTTTCTACTACACCGTGCCAGGTAAGTCACATTTTTTGAGATTGCAGATTGAATGGTCCATGTGATTCGGAGCCCATCCCCATTTCCTTCAAGTGTATACGTATACAAGAATAAAAGAAAGAAAAAGGAGCACGAGTGAGAAGTCAAGACTAAAGTCTATTGAGAATAATAAGAAAATAATGAAAGCCAGCTTAAAATGTGGCTAAAACTGCGGGGGGAGAGAGAAAACAGCGAGGCGCTTGCAAAATCCCGCAGAAGTTGTATCCGAGTTTGGTGAAGGGATGAAGCTCTCTGGCACATACACGTAGAGTCGGTAATCGGGAATGGTATGGTCCCCCCGCAGCTTCTATCAATGTTGTTCGCTCATGTGGAAACTTCGCTCTCCGGATACCCGCGCGCCTCTCCCGTCTTTCTTACCGTATCCTCGCACCGCTGCCCCCCCCCTCTCTCTCTCTTCTCATTCTCGGTCTATCTCTCTCCCCCTCGTTTCGTGGCCACCCTCGCGTTGAGCAAAACTCCACTTTCATCCCCCGTCCTTGTACGTACGTGAGCGTTCGACTGATGGAGGTCACCACTGAAGCGGGGAGGCTTTGAATCCCACGGAACGTTACATAGCTCCGACCAGTTTGCAAAAGAGACGCATTTACCTAATTGTGTATCTGTGTTTATTTAGTGCATGGCCTATTTGGATTGCATAGCTCAATTGGATATGAGTTGGGAAAACTGCCTTTTGCGCAAAGATATAATGAATTCGACCGTCGATACGCCGATTGGCCGAGTCGACTTCTTCCCCTATGGCAATATATTTCCGGGGCCGTCGCGAGACAGATTGTAGAGACTCCCACCCAATCTTCTGATCTAGATTGAATGATTTGACCCTATTCATCGTCGTTCGGGGAGATGATCACCGCCTCCAGCGGAAATGTATCGTTTTAATCTAATTTCATTACGTATGGATGAACTACGACTCTTAATGGATTAATTGGCTCGTTTGTTGTTCGAACCTCGATTTGTCGCGTATCATGAATATTCAGGAAAATTTACGCGTGATCGGCTTTAATCTCTATTTCGATGAGAATTCGCGTTCCACTGCCATCCGAACAGATAATTCCCGAGCGATCAGCTCATTATTCAATTTGTTTTCTCTGTCACAGGTGATATATTCTATCTCGAGTTTGACTACTACTACTGGATGCTTTACTCGACTTTTGTAGTACTTGTCATCCTTATATTCACAATTATACCTCTTGTTGGAAATATCATATGCTTCACGGCTCTCGGTGCCTATGCAACCACATTCTCAATTGATTACTACACTGGGTCAAATCTCAAGTATATATTGATCAATGGGATCAGACGAGCCACCGTCTCTAATTTTAATGTCGCTGTGATACAACCACCTTATCAAGAGAAAGGTAAGATCGTCGAAAATGAAATTGATATCGTAAAGCATACTGTAGTCACGTGTATATCATTCTAATGAAAAACTCTTGACATTTAGATGTGCTGCTCACCTTTTTCTGGATCTTTCTTGTAATCTTGGGGCTCTACAAGCAATGCGCGTATAGCTCGAATCGCGCACCATATCCTCCATCTACCCCAGGATTAAACAACGGCACAGAAAGAGCGCCATTGTTGGGAGGTCGCAGATACCAGTATAGATACAGGTCTTACTATAATGACCGATCTGCTTACGAACGACCAGTGCAAGATAGATTTTACGCCTAATGGAAGGAGGGAGGTATTGTATGTTAATGCCGTTATGCCAGAGGTCGCTCTTTTTCCTAGGATTATTGACCATCCCCAATTGTGGATTGTTCACAGTGTATTAATTAATTTCCAATTTCGAGTCACGGTTGATACATAGATGATAAAAGTGTGAAATGGATATATACAATTCTAATCAACGAAACCTCTATTTACTGTGATCTCTCACTCTACCGAAAGACTGGAAATAAGGATGTCTAATTAGTTTTATTAGCTTGGATCGTGATCATCCTATAGAAAATTTGTTCCCAAGTTTCTTGTTCCTTCTCTCTCAAAGGGTTCGACCTTCACAATAATTATGCATGACTTCATACGTTCGAACAGAAAAGGAGAGTACTTATGAGCTGAATTTGCGATGTCTCTACTCTCTACACAAGAGTTTGAGATAAGACTGCGAGAAAACTCGAAAAATTATATTCATAAGGAGACTTGAAAAGGTGATGGGAGAGAGAAATAATAAATTAATGTATAGTGAAGAAAGTTCGATAACGTTTACTTTGACATCCAGTTTTTATGAATTCGTTCAACCACATGTAAGATATGATCATTATTTGGATGGTTTCCAACCAAAATGACGCTAGTCCATTTTCTGAACATTTTCGTGGTCGTGATCTGTTTTTTTAGGATTGCTTCAAAAAACCATTATAGCCAATTACTCTCACTGGAAATATCTTATTCAATGAATTGAATGTCATACTATATGTCAAACTTGCACATAATATTGATAGCGCGAGAATCAAGGACCATTTTAGATACTTTTAAAAGCGGACTTGTATCACTTTGGTTGGGAATCCTGTATTCAGTGACTTGCCAAACTCGTGCATTTTATACACGTTAGTTTTCACGTTCGCACAATGTCTTCTGCTTGGCGTGTTATCGGTGATTTTTGTGGAGAAATAAGACCATTCACCCAAGAAAATTCTGGCATTCATCAAAGATCAGATTTCTTTTCCCGGCTATTTACCACAATTTCATGAGTCAATGCTCATTATACTATCATTCTTACGATTCGGAATATGTACTTATTTCGCATTGTTGCGCTATATCTAATCAATCCAGTGGACCCCAGATTTCCAATGTTTGTTACTACTTTAACGTAGGTAAGCTTGGTCATATGCCATAACTCCAGATTATGAGAAAATTGCCGAAACATTGCCATTTGTTCGATATTAAATTCAAAAGGGGAGCACCAGGGGCCCGAAGCATCAATTGTCACCAAATTTTTTTTAAAGCTACGAACCACTCGGAATTTGAAGAAGCCACCGTGTCTCTCTTAAATGGACCTCCTGTCTAGAGCCACAGCCAACTCTAGCATTGCAAATATATCTATAAAGACAATTTTTCAAAACCAGCTCATGTGGGCAATGTCAAGGTTTCTGTCTCTATCTCCAAAGTGGAGGCCTAATTGACAGAGATACTTTGGATTCTTCACGTTTTAGGCGATATGAGTTTGTGGAATAATTTTAAGAATTCATGTACCGGAACCCAGATCCTCCTCTCGTCAGTAAGGTTTGTGAACTGAAGTTGTTAGACTAATCTGCATTGCAGAATTATGATGACTGATACTGTAAACTATTGGCTAATCATTTGTATGAATAGGGTGAATTTTATCAATAAAATTATTCACATTGAATTTATCAATTTCATTTCCAATTCAAAGACGTGACCCGGAAAATCTCCTTTATACCTACTTGAGAAGACGAAACTACCAATTCAATCTGGAATGAATCTGTGTAAAATGTCTGAAATGAATCATCTCAGCTTGATGAGTCATAACTACTTTCCCAGTTTTTCGTTTGCAAAATAAATTGCCCCCGCGATATCACTCTTGTCTTCTGCGTACACTCGTTATTATCGAGAAAAGAAATTTCCTGATGGCTCAAGTTGCTTTAAATGCATTTACTGCCGGCCTAAGCAAGACATAACGGGAGTCACAAAAGTTAAAACCGAGATACTTGACATGCGTGTTTTTTGCCTAAAAACAGTCGAAATTGTCGAGATGTGGATATTTTTCATTTGAATTATGCATGAGATGAGGAACGGGTCCAATTATCTAGTTCATATCGCGAGATGATTATTTATTTTCGAGATAAGCGACTTACGTCGATTCCGCACGTCAGTGACACTTGACAAGAACAACGTATTCTGATGCAAGGAAATATATATCCTCTTGCATCCGGCGTACGGCACTTCTGTGATTGTTGCGAGAGAGTCAATCCTTGACTGAGTTTCTCTGAAAATAATTTAACCAAAGTATTCAGGTTGTACCTTTCGTGAATTTTAGTGAATTAAAAATGCTCATAAATCTGATTTGGATGTGGGTCATATTAGCGTATGGTTTTTTTAAGAGTGTCAACGAGATTTCGATTAAAGTTCAAAATGCACGGGCACCAATTATGAACTACTTATTTTTTTGAAAGCAAAAAATGATGAGAGGTATCCCGGAACCTTATTGAGAGATTCATTGGCAAGCCGTTGATCGAGATCAACAGAAAGAAATCGTCCTTCAAATGTGTCTTCTCATGCCAGAAAAAAAGCGTTCATTCTATTCTAATTTGTCAGAGAGAGCTTATGAAAAAAATGTCTTGCCTTAGAAGAAACATGAATGGAGAACGAACGAAGATGTATTCTTTATTTTGGAAGATGGCATATGAATGTGCAAATTATGTATGGTTTGCAAATGTAACTTGTAATTTTATGAATGTAAAGTATGGAGGGTTCCCGACCGAAGAGAGATAAATCCACTTTTGAGAATGCCAAAAAAGGCCTCAATTTTGATGCTACTAATATTTTTTTTCAAGTGTGGCATATCACACAAAATTTTTGACCCTCAGGGAGATGTTCTTGGTTGAAAAAATCTGCGACAATGGTTTTTGGAAGATAATCAGAGTTTACAGATCACGACTAAGAAAAAGTTCAAAAAATGAGTCGACATCACTTTGGTTGGGAACCTTTCATATGTTAACGATCAATCTCACATTCCTGAGTCTCCAAATTATAGATTTTGCTTGTATTGAATTCACGACATGTACATTTATTTCTGACTTTCTTGATAACTGAGGACTGATAAAATCAGCGATTCCCATCAATGAATAATGAGTGAATCTGTAAGAATCACAATAAAGCAATACGTATCCAAGATAGAACACTTGACAAAAACGCCGTAAGTCTTTTCTATCCTTTGACATGGCAAATGCGAGGAGCATCAAGGTCCTCAGGCCTCCTCATATATTCGTCAATAATAATATGAGTCATGATATTATACTTGTTTTCTTGCCCAGTATTTGACGACTTACCGTGTTCTTGACAAGTATTCCACTGCCAATTAAACGACTTACGTAGTCAATTTTCATCTCGATGGTAAAACTTGAATGTGAATTCACCTAATTTGCAACATTAGGTTGGACTCGATCGACTCTTCAAGAGACCATTCTCATCTCATTCTCGCGAAGAAGTGACTTGCGTGATTCCTTACTCAAGATGGCAAGTGTGTAATGTGACGAATCAATCTCGGATATAAGTATCTTTGTGCTCCAATATTACATACGACGAAAAGTATATATTTAAGAACTGTAGATCTTTGTTGTGGCTTCTATTCTTATAAGTAAGCACGAGGGCTTCGAATCAATATCTCTTCTTAAATCATCGATCTCTAAGATAGATTCAACTGTCATGGATCGATGGATGATTATTTTGGAAAATGTCTGATTTTTCCAATGACTCAACCCTAGTTATCGGATTCATCATCTAAATTATCCAATCCGATTATGGTCAGATATGAGGGGCATTTTTGATTGTGCACTTAGAAACACGAATTTTGCTCTCGAAAAAGTTTCTAGAGCACATCCATGTATCATTGGATTGGGGAGCTGGTGTAATAAATTGGCTTTTATTTTATTGTGACTATATGGTTTTATTCATTAAATCAATCATGCTGTATTCATTTCGAGTAATAACATCAGTCCTATGTATTTTCGACATCTAAATTAAATCGATTCTTACGATCATATTCGGAACTAACAATGTTCGCGATTCATCATACACCAAAAGGCCTCTCTCAAGTGGATTGCACTTCAATATAGTGATTTCAAACGATGGGGGAAAGAACATGCAAATATGATAAAATACAAGCTCGGCGAAAATCATTTACCAAATATCAATGAGTCGTAAATACATCATTTTGGACAATTCAATCTGCAATGTATGGTTCAAAAAGAATATTTTATACGTCGTCGAGTAGAATATCAAATTATTAAGAACCATCAAAAGAAAGGGAAGAATGCATAGGAATAATTACAAAAGTGGAAAATAATCTCAATCACTAAATAACAAATTTTACAATCACAGAGCCTCTTGTTTTATCGTATATAAAATCTACAAACTGTAGGCTCAGATCATCGTCTCATTCATTTGTACATACATCGATAAACGAATCGCAGCGCCTCGCGCAAAACAAAGCGCTGCCGCGCCGCTGGTATCTGTAATGAATCTGTCCCTGTACTAGCTGCTGTGATTCGCACGCGGATGCAACAATTTGTCAACGTAATCCTATTCCTCTGCGGGAAAACGTGTGAACGTTTCAGAAGTAAACATCGAGTGCTACAGCGCGACGGGCTATTGTGGGTATGGGCTACTAACGAGCTTTTTCTTGCGGTAATGACTGCCAATCGAGCCCCGCCTATTACACTATAGATTGATTCTCTTCAATCACCGCTTTACCGTATCAACTTACACGTACGTTGAATATTTACAGAAATGACGTCATCTATCCTGTTTTACACTTTAATGTCTAATGTAAGTATAACAAATGCTATTTTACATCATTTTCTTTTGTACACAACAGAGATATATTATATATATACGGAGCCTTTGGAAGAGTTTTTGTCGGGGACTGCGGTCGCTCACCTCAGCCCCAAGACTTTCTCGTCATTCGAATACGCCTTACATCGATTGATTATGCCCCGTCGAATCTCCTTCGGTCCTTAGACTACTTCTTCGACAGGTTGTCTCACTTCGGGGCTCTGCACGATCAATTTGAAGCACTCGATTCAAGTGCACATGGTATTTGTGTATTGAGGGCAAAGTACACACAAATATTCCAGCATTGCATCAGTTCTATGATATTTTTGAATGTTGTGGATATGACAGTCATTAATAATTATACTACAGCTTTCTCTTTCAAGAAATGTTGAGTGACATCTCTCTCGAATGATTCCATCTCATGAGTTTCTTCCTTTCTTTATGTTTTGTCAATGATTGAAATTCTACCTTAGATCTTATCAAACGCTATGGTTTTGGAAGATGTTAACTAGGAAAGTTGTATTTACAGATATAGCGAGTAGTTGGGAACTTCTGAAAACCCGTGCAGCATGTTTCATCGTCGAATCAAGCTATTTTGATGGTTTTTTTCCTTCGTTAGCGAAAATGTTATTTGACTCAAACATCGATCAATCGAGTAAATCATGGAATGATTCTATTCGCTCGCAACAGTTCCTTGCAGTCGATTCCTTTCGATCACAATATGCTTCCAGAGCCATGCAAATGGGATAAAAGAATGGCAATTGAATATTCGAGGTTTCTTCGTTTTCGATTTGCTTACTAGCAAGTCGAGTGAAATTTTTATACCCTAGCCATACCGACTGATAGTTTTTGAATGGAGGAAGAGAGATCATCGAAATCCGCATCCACCAAACATAATCAAAAGAATATTCGATGGATTGATCCGCAATCAAATCAGAAGATTAATAATTACCGTCTGGGGTAGTTGACTTTTTGTTCGCAATTTGTTAATGAACCAACATTTTCAGAGCCAGTCAACTTACGACTGCCATTACCTGCACAATGAAACTGGTTTTCCACGCGAAATGTGTACTCCGGCATCTGACCCTAAATCAGCGCGCAAAAGGACCCATTGAACTCGCCAGCATCAAACCCAAAATACCCGCGCCAACCGGTACCATTTTCTGACACATCACGATTGCATCCATTCCGCGAGTACTCCGATGACTCGAGACGCTCGAGGCACGCACGACGGCCTTACAACATCGGGCGAGCGCGCGATGCACTATCACGCACATGGTATATCTGCCGCCATGTCTTCGGGCCCGAGCGCGATGGCCGACGAGCGAGGGAAGGCAGGCATAAGCCGTTTGCTTCGGCACACAGCCGCGTAGAGAGGCCTCGGGGCGAGCGCGCCACCCCACATTCTCGGCTACGCGCTCCCCGCAGACTACGCGAGGGGTGCGCATCTGTGCGCCGAATATAATCCGGGCGCGCGTTGCGTGCGGCGCGTCTCGCTATATGGAATATATGTATACGACGGTGTGTGGGTGGGCGCCCTCCGCCCCCGCAATTACCATAGCGGCCCGCGCGTTTTCGCGCTCGAGGGGCGCGCCGATGCTCCCCGCGCGATATATGCGTGTGCGCCCTTGCTCGGCTCTGTGGATGTATTTATGGGCTGTGCGAGAGCGAGGGCGCAGACAGCTGCGGACGAGTCGCACTCCGACGGCGACGGCGGCGGTGGCTGCGGCTGACTGGCACGACGCGCGGCCCTCTCCTCATCGATCTCGCTCCGACGACAGCTCGGCCCGCGCTGTATGAGATATTATTCGAGCGCGAAGCGACATTCGCGCGGACTTTCTGCAAGATCTCTTTTCGTTTCTGACTTGTCGGGTTATTTGATGCTGGGTATCCCACATCTGTGTGTATGAGTTTTTGGAAATAGAAACGTTTTTCGTTGGTTTTCAAATTTTGGCGCTCGTTTTGAGATGCAGATTGGAGTAGGGTCTCCGACACGCATCTGGGAGTTGTTGGATCGGGTTGATGGACTCTGCGAAGCTTATCGGATCATCAAAAGAAACGAGCTGTCGAGGGGAGCGACTGAAGTATTCATTTTATTTTTCACGTGATAATCATGTTGGGGCCCGCGGTTCACAGAACTTTGACCATGATTGGAGAAATGGTATTATTTTGGAAGCAAATCATTCTTCTAATTTTTTAATATTAGCTTCATCGGACTCTCGATCGTAGATTGAATTTCCCTCTGCTTGATAAAAGTTTGTTCAGGAGAGTAAGCTTCACCATAATATTTGACCTGTGACCTTGTACAACCAGTTTTTCTGAAACACGTAGTTCGGGCAAAAGCGTTTTCAGAATCAAATAGCACGAGAAATTTCATAATCACAAATGAAAATTGTATTCAAAATTCTTTCTTGACATTCTATGCGTGAAAGTTGACTTGCGCACAGTTTGGCAACTTTCACTCACAGATTGTCAAAAAATATAGTTCGATACCCGGGCTTGGAACCTTTTTTTTAAGCTCTTGTATCGAAATGTGCTATTTTGAAGTAATGTCGGTCAAACCAGGCAAAGCCGATAGAAATCGTTTGTAATGTCGAGCCCGCAAACAAAAAACACGCTGCACTAGGTACTGTAAAATTTCGAACACAAACTTCCTTCTCCAAACCCAACCACCCTCGAAACCCAGAGAGCGCAAACCTCCTCGAGAGAGACGTCAGAGTCGCTTCGGCGAGCATTTCAGCGCGCATCTCACGGCAGCCGNNNCCCTCACTCACTGGCCGTGTCCGAGTTGTGCACCGGCGGCTGACTATCGGGCGTCGGCGGCGCACTGCCACCCATCGTCCCCTGCTGCTGCTGCTGGGTGAGAGCGACGGCCGAGGCGGTGACGGCCGTCGCCGAGCTGCCCTGGTGAGCGAGCGGCGGCTGGAGCTGCTGGGCGCCGTGCTCGAGCTGCTGCTGCTGCTGCAGGTGGTGGGCCTGGTGGTGATGGTGGTGATGGTGGTGGGAGTGAGGGTGGAGGTGGTGCGGGTGGCCGAGGTGGTGCTGGGGCTGCTGGTGGTGGGCCGCCGGGGCCAGGCCCGATGTCGAGCGGAGCGCCCCGCTGGACGAGCAGCTCGGAGACGGCGGCGACGGGCTCTCCTGGCCGACGAGCAGGCTCGCCGAGGGGAACCCGAAGAGCTGCGATCACTGCAGTCTGGGCCAGTAGCTGCCGCCGAGCTCCGGCCCGCCCTGCGACGGGATCTGCACCGGCACCGATACGCCCGGCGATATCACACCTGCAAGCACAAAATTAGACGTAGACGGAGGTGAGCTGGTTGATTTGTGAGAGGGGTCGGTTTTTGGGCGTAAGGCTGTTGCTGTTCGGATCTGGGGCAAAAACGGAATCGGAGATCGTCATTGGTCACGCCGCTCGTGTCAGGGACTTTCGTATTGGATTCTCCTGATCAATTTCTCTCCTTATCTCAGTTCTCAACGAGTGAGTTAGTATTTCGCACATGCATCCTTTCTTACTTCAGTAAATTTTTTGGAACATGATCATCCGATGCAGTTTCTGAATCTCATTCGTGAGGGTTCTCGCAAGGACTACGGGGGTGATAGGAAAGGATCGGGGTCCCTAGAAACTGAAGACTACGTCAAAGTAATGGAAACGCGGAGGACGCTGCTTACGTGCTTTCTTTTGGAAATTCAAGGTGAACAAAGATCTTTTTTCAAAAAGTTTGATAAACTTTTGGGGATGAGGGCTGAATTTTGATTCACAATCAAAATAATATCTGACGAGAACCGGTTCTTTCAACGTGGTATGGCAGTTGATCTCTGAAGCCACCGCGGCCTAGTGAATAAGGTCCTGGCCTTCAACGCGGAAGGCCAGGGTTCGATTGCCGGCCGGTACCACTGTAAATTTTCATAAGTGCCTTTTCGGTGGTTTCAAAGATTCAGAACTCACCTAAAACTGTACGTCCCGCAAAATGACCTCAGAAAGAGGTTGAAATTGCATTAATAAGAATAAATAAAGTAAAATAATATCTCCATGATTCGAATTCTCTATCTTTCAATTTTTAGTTTTCACCTCTGAATTCTTATTTCGAGAAAAAATAATACTGAAATGATACGCGGTGAAATTTTTGTTCATAAGTATAGCCAGCGGCAA
>JAPYYZ010003603.1:0-11444 GCA_030522705.1 Eretmocerus eremicus
ATTGATGGGAATATTACTGTCTCAGAATGTTTTGAAGAATTTTGGTAGTCGCAGCTAATAGAATAATGAGTCATATAAGTTCTCGCTTCAATTAAAGGTGAAGTGATAGTATGAGGTTTTGGTTAGTTAATTATTTTCCGGTTTTTTAAAGACTGCACAGGACAAGAGTTCATAAACAACGCTCTAATCTGACCAAAGATCAGATCGAAGCATGAAAAATGTTTCGAAAATAGAGGAAATCCTCCGCATGAAAAACATGCAGTCCATAAATAGTTCATTCAACATGGCGAATAAACTCCAGCTCTCGAAGATATTTTTACCTGAGCCATGCCTTCGCGCATAATGACTAGACTTATAATTCCACACAACTATTGCCATGAAAATTTGAAACGAAAATGGAAACTTGAGCACACGCGTACCTATAGAGTACCAGGGAGAAACACTTCAGCGGCGTCGAGTCACCTAGCACTGCCAGCAAAATTACCAGCAAGAACCAGAGCATTTCTACGCGTTCATCTACATACACTTGACGAAGAGAAAAAAAAGCAGAACTGGCAAAAATTGTTGACCTAAGCCTCTGGTGAAATCTTTGCTTCGACAGCAGAATTTTTCGCTCGTCCAACTTCCTCACTGCCACAGTACAAACTAAGAGCAGACTCGAGGGGTAGATTCATCACGAGATAATAACTCGAGTGGCAATTTTCGTCGAGAAAGAAAGAGTACAAATTCTTCTCAAGCAGTAACAGCGCATTAGCATATAAGACCAGGCCGCGAAAAATATTCCCAGTCTAGACGTCTTCCTCCTGATCTTCCTCCTGCGCGCAGCAGCATCTCCTCGCGACATCCTCCATTTCCACTGGAGCGGCAGTTGCGCTCCTTAGCTGTGCGTTAATTCTCGTTAAGTTGGCGAAAAGTGGTCGAGATAGAGCTGCAGGCGCTGGCTGCACTTGTATTTCGCCAGGGGATGAGAGCTTGAGAGGGCAACCCGGTAAAAAGTCGACGATTAAAGCGTCGCAGCAGCCGCGGGGGATGCGGCCGCAACTGTAGTCGACGCGGACGCCTATCTGCTCTCTGCTGTTGCTCGATGGAAAAAGCGCGCGAGAAAAATAGGCAGAATGGCGGAAGAACAGCGACTGGAGAGAAAAGCTTTATCTGCGAGTGCTTATATGCGCGGATGGCGAGAGTTTATGCAGCGGTGCAGACGCGGTTTCGCAGGTGCCCGGAGGGAGAAGGGAGGCATTTCGAGTGTACAGGACTGCGGAGATGAGTTTTTTCAGCGGTGTATCGTGGCTCTAGGTGTTGCATTTTTAGATACAAAACCTGTCTCTTTTGTAAATCTAAAGTTTTGACCAGACTGAGATATGCGATTCTGTGATTCACCTCGCAAAATGCCAAGTCAGCGGAATACTTGATGACACTTCTTCTTCGGAACCTTAACCGCAACACAATTTCTTGGAACCTAACCTGTGATCTTCCAGTGCTGCTTCTCGATAGTCTATATAATAATCATGTCGTTCAATCGATTCTCGTCCTGCCTCATCGCTTGCACTCGGAATATTGCTTTCATCCAGAGACAAAATCAATTGCACTATCAACACTATCAGCGCCTGACAGTCTACGCAACAGGTGCAACACGATTGCGGGTAAAAAACCGGAGTTGAGAACTAGTCTTCCTTGTACAGTAAACTATCGGTACGAGGAATCATTTTCATTTAATCATTGCACCGACTGCACCTAAGAGATATTGCATCGAATTCTAACAATCTCTTCGAAAGGTGATTCATTGACCATTGACTCATATCACTCTACGTCATTGAAACTATACCCAAAACGACCATACTTTATCGAACTTACTCCCGATTGTACATTGGATGTATGGTTCTCACCATGACAACACAGCTGTATTAAGAGAGTAAGAATCATTGCACAGCACTTATCTGGTCTCTATACACACAGACGCGTGCGGCGCACGCGCACACACACACACACACACACACAAATATAAAATATGGTCTGAAGAGATCAAGTCATGAAGACATTTTTTTCCACGATGAAGAATTTTCAATGCTTTACCAAATCTGATGAAGCTACAAAATTCTGATTCAATGCACGATGACCAAAACTATTGTTATAATGGTTCACGCAAAGAAACTATTGAGCTTGAAGTAAAACAGCAGAAAGGGATATTTCAAATTACTTCCTCTCGTTTTTTTGCTTTGCATGAGGTATGCGGAAACCTCTTCCAATCATTTTCAAACATGACTGTCGATGACGCAAATTGAGAGCCGAGACTGGAAGAGCTGTGCAAATGGGCTAAAACATACTAGAGCTTGTACAATAAATCAAACTATTTTCTTTCTGATGCTTGGGCCAAGCGCAAATCGACCGTTCAACAAGCGTGATGTCACGCAACCCACTCGACCAGTCCACTTTGCCAAGATGGAAAGAAAACACATCGTAGAGCAAAAGCTCTACAGTTCGATGAACTCTGGTTTTACATGTTGCGTCATGATGAGTTCTGTATTTCGAGACTGTTCAACGCCCACATGATTGATTATATTGTTCTCTAATACCATTTACTTGAGACTATGCCGGGAAGAGTCAGATAATTATCTTGTGAAAACGTTCAACTCATGTTCTGTATTTGATAATTTTTATTGGGATTGGAACAGTAAAGGAAGCTCTTTTTTATTGAAGTGAAAGAAACTCCGATGCATTAGAATACCTAAGGACTCTGCGTTACACACGAACTGATTCACGAACAACGAGAGGCAACGAGCATGAATTGCTTAACGCTCAGAATAGCCGCGGTAATTAGTTTGCAGAGTTCAGAGATCAGCGGAGCAAATTGCTATGAGTCATAATTGAGAGGCTCTGTCGAGAGCTAATGAATCCAACATGTCTAACAATTTGATTAAAATAAGTGTCCTTGTATTACTCATAATACAGTCTTCCAACGAGCTCATCAAGCTAATCGTATTTATACGCAAAAGTATTATTACGAAAATATGGCATCAAGAAAAGTGAGTGAAGCAAGATCCAGAATTATCTTGACTCAGTAAAAATATGATCGTACTCATTATCATGAATCATAAGCAAACAAGGACCCCGTAGAATCAGGTGTTTCTTCTAGAATGATGATTTAACGGAGAACCTTCTTCATATCAAATATTGGCCTTCAGATCAGAAAGAGCTCCGCATATTAGTTTCAATGATTGAAAACCCCCAGTCGACCGCATAACTAATCCATCTTAATCCAACATTTATTCATTACATTTGATCTATTCTGTCTTTCCAACTCGAGATCCGAAGGATAAGAAAAGCACACAAAGTTTGCTCTACATGTAATGAGCGATGATTTTTCTGGGATAACAGAGACTCTGCAGTTGGTTTATAATCCACGCTGTAATTTTGAGAGAGACGCATCAATTATTTTCAAAGCAAAAAAGGTGATCATGATAATTTTGAATGATATGAATGTTGACTAGAAATATATCTACATGATAAGGGATGAATCGGAATAACACTCTAGCTTTCTCACGCTTATATCTTAATGAACATCAATTTTCGTTTCATCAGGAACGTTCAGTAAGTTTTCATCACTACATTGCCACAGCGTCAAAGATACAAAGTTCTTGCTCAATCAAAGCCATTTCACTTCAATAATTTGTGTAGATTAAAAGGCGATCAGGGAACCGTGAACCCCGAAGATGGGATTTCAGACCCAACTTTTTCGAAAAACTCCACGATTTGGGTTGAAATGCGAGTTGTCAGTTCACTGTCATTTTCTAACTTGTATTCGTTAACTCATCGTTTAGCTCAAATCGAAAGAGAGTTTGAGAAAAAGGGTAATGAAATGACCGCGAGATACTCGGATGACCGCAGATACTGCTTATAAAACAGTGAGGCAATCGAGCTCATTTTATTCTAATAATTTTAGATTTGGACTAAACGACGAGTTTGACAAAAATTACAACTCGTCTTCTGACTTCAATCATTGAAGTTTATGCGGAAGTTGGGACTAAAATTCATCGTGCGAGGATAAAACTATACATTATTCTGAAAAAGTAACTCCTGACATGTACGCGTGTTGGTGGAATGCATCAAGGTGTCAACTTCCGGAACATGATCCACGGCGATCTCGTTAGAGTCTACGGTTATTCATTAACAAACCACTGTAAGAATTCATCATGGATCACTCCGAAAGTTTGCACAGAGATACATTTCGACATCACGCAGGGACGGTCGGAGCTTCTATTTCGAAATACTGTACGGTTTTGTTTTAAATGAATTTATAGTTAGTCGATAAAGAGCTTTTACACGCACTTGATGCTTGCACAATTGAAGTATCCATACCGCAACACGGTATTTCGAGTTCTCTCAGGCGATTATTGAGAAAGCTCTCATAGAAATTTTGCGGAAATCCCCGGTAAATTCGCGGGAAACAGGCAAATCTCCAACCCAGTAGTGTGTAGGGAGAAAATTCACTCTTTGTCAGTACCACGGGAGCTGCCAGCGCCAGGTAGTCCTCGGAATGCTTCCTTCTTAATTACTCTGGTGGTCCCCCTAAAGCTCCCCTATAGCTCCTTTTGGAATGCTCCTACGAACTCCAACAACTTGCTCTTCAGCACCAAGATAGCTCCTCAAATGGCTCTTGGGAGTTTTTGAGGAGTTTGCCACACGAATATGAATAGGTTTCAATCAGATTCTTCGTCAACGATATTGATTGTGGTTATTGAGAGAATACACTTCGCGATGGGTTCCATCGTCTCTTTCTTGCAAAGTCATTATCATGAGTTGTTCCTGGATGACTGAGATAACAAAATTTGATACGTTCTTACAACATTTTGAAGAGTAGAGTCCGAACATCCTCATAGAAATGAGCGAATGTAAGAATGTCTTTGCTATTCCGACCACTAGCTTCAACCTCCATTAACTCATTTTCATCTCGCGGAATAAGGTATCAACGAAAGACAGGGGAGTCAAATTAGGTAATAGACGAGGGACACGTTCATACGGTTGCGCCTTATCAGGGTAGGCGCAATGCGCCATCGAGAACCAATCAGCATCGTTCCCGCAAGTCCCAAGTGACGCCATTTTGGCCGCGGCTTCTGAATACACGAAATCCGATCTACCATGTTTCTTCCTTTCAACCACATTGGGACCAAACAAAGCTCACTCCAAGTTGAATGCAAGCAACAGCCGCGGTTTCGTTGCGAAATCATATCGGCCCGGGAATCGAATTAACGCTGCCTCGCGATTGCAGCGCCGACAGCGAGGTGAATGAAGTGGAGCGGCGGCGGAGCGGTGCAACTTGGCGACTACTTACTCCCATCGCGCGAATTGTAATGGAGCTTGCGCCAACTTTCGGCAGCGAGCCCGTGCCTCGCTATCTTCTCTCCCCGAGTTCCGGTGAATTTCCCGAGTTTTCGCGAGGCTCTGAGAGGCGGGTCGCGATTTCGCGATGCCGCTGAAAGAGAGCGGCAATGCCGAATCTCACTCCGGTCACGAGGACTTTCATAACTTTTGCCATTGACGCGCGCGGCGGACGCGCCCAACTCCTCCCCCTTCCTCCCTTTTCCTCCGACTCTCTTTTGCTCTCCTCCGAGGCTCGATGCTCGCGCGAAACGGCTCGCTGTTTCCAACGTCAGCTACTCCTCTTTTCGTCCGCGGAATCTATGCTGATGGCCAGAAAGGAGTCGCGGCCGAGCTCGCGGCCCGGGTTTTACTTCCATTCGTGCACAGCCAAGGAGGAAAGGACGTTTCTTTTCAATCTTTTTTAGAACATTTTTCAAAACGTGGCAAGCTTCACATGGTGGATGGAGCGTCTTGAGAGATGTCTCCGCTGATAAACGTTCTTGACAAAGCGATGATGTCAAACTCATGTTTTACAAACCAGCCGAGGTCGCTTCAACGATTTTGGCGGGCCGATTTGAATTTGAATTGGATGCGGGGACCAACAAGAAATCCTGACCTTCCGAAAGATGCCAATCGAGCTTATACAATGCAAAACTCCGGATTTTCGCTGTTCGGGGCGTAGGACGATGGAATGCCGAACAGAAGATTTACATGGCAAGTTTATAAGGGAGGAAGAGGGGAGTGTGTGAATGGTGCACCAACGCTATCTCTGGATAGAGGTATTTGAGAGAGAAGCTCTACCAGGTGATACGACACCGATGAATTATGTAAGCGATCCAATCATAATATGGAGGGCAGAAACCTGTTGTTTCCATATCATTATAAAGCGTTGGCAAGAGCTTGCACGCAAATGAGGTATTCTTGTCACTCCGACGCATTTCAATCAACCCTCGTTTCGCCCACATCCAGAAAGTATCCACTCGAGTATCCAGGCGCAAAGGGTCTATCATACAGAGAGCGTCATTCCTGCTTCTAGAGAATGCGGTGCAAGAGCTCGCGCAAAAGAAAACCATGGTATCGATTGCGCATAGGTAGTGGATGGCTGCGTTCACAAAGCTAAAGTCGCGAGTAGCAAGCTTCGCGGGAAATGCGCGCCACCGACACTTTTTCGCATTCCTCTTTATCCCCAACGTCGTGCCGTGCAAAGGGTTGCCGATGCATTATTCATGCACAGAATCGCGTTAGGAAGCGCGCAAAGAGAGGCAGATATAGAGAAAAAGAATGTGTCCTTACGAAAGAGCTATCCTCGTTACTCCTCGCGCGCGTGCTTTTCTATCGAGAGACGACCGAGACGATGACGGAGGAGGGCATGCCCGAAAATTGGAAGGTGAAATGCGATGTAAAATGTGTAAGAATTTTGGGTGGGCGCAAAGATGAATGTGTACGATATGATGGCGCCGTCGATTCCCAAGTTACAAATCATAAACACTACCTGATTCTTAATGACTCGATGATAAATATAAAAGTAGAAAACTACAGATCAATATCGTCACTTATGAGCTTACTTTGCCATATTATGACATGGTCGATTCAGCCATACATAACCGTCATATCCGATGTCCAGGGTCAGCGTTCATGGAACATGGACATCCTCGGGGTTACACTTTCTTCAGTGTAAATAACTTTCATCATAAATTAATTCAAGATATAGATCTATCAGATTACTTTGAAATTAGCCCCGCTTTGAGCTAGCCCCGCGTAAGGGTGATCTACAGTAACGGCCTCGGATACAAACAGAAATGAACCGTTTCGGCAGACTGAGTGATACGCCTGAACCATATGTGATTGGAGATGGTGAAATATTTGGAAATAGACCGTGGTGGATTTCCAACGCTTGGTTTTCCGGGTTTTCGCCGCTAGACGCATCCTGTGCGTAACGCTAACGGGCGGATAACTTGAAAGCTCTTTTCGGCGGATTTGAGATTTTGTATTTCGCTGAATTCACTTGCGATTGGTAGATACAGCTTCGATACAGCTCCAGAGTACAAATTCGCACCAAAGTTATCAAGCATATAAAGCGGGAGGACTAGTACTTCCCGAGTTTTCCGGGGAATCCGCAATGCAAGCCTGCGGATCCAAGGGATGCGTGTATCCATTTCATCAGCCAAGTAGATTTTAAGCTTCGCTAAAAACACTTGGGATTGGTAGGTACAGCCCCACAGCACCCATTTGGACCAAAACTTTTAATCATATATCACGGGAAATACGGTCCCTCCCGCTTTATACGATTGAAAGTCCTGGTCCGAATGTGTACTCTGGGGCTGTACCTACCATTCCCAAGTGTTTTTAGCGAGGCACAAAATCTTAAACCCGTCGGAAAACATCGTTCAAATGCTCGTTAGCGTTACACCCAGGATGCCTCTGCGGGGAGGTGGAAACCCAGAAAATGAAGCGTTAGAATTCCACCACGGTCTGCTTCCATGCTTTTCACCACTTTCAATCACATATGTTTCATAGGAGGACCACTCGCAGTCTGCCGAAACCGTTCATTTCTTATGTTTGTATCTCAGGCCCTTACTCTAGATAATTACCCTTATGCGGGGCTAGCTCAAGGCGAGGCTAATTTCAGAGTAATATCTATGACATATTTCGAAAAATTATCTCCAATGCAGACTGCGTACTGACAAATTACACCAATATGGGAAATTCTCGAGTGATATGCGCGTTGCCATTGAAGTAATCTTTTGACGTTCGTGCAATTACACAATAGTAAGAAAAAGATGTCTCTTTTTCACGAGACCTCCGGAGTTCCTACGGCTCCCGTGATCCCACCGGACGCGATTGGGTAAGAACTAACGAATGAAATAAGTGTGCGAGAATTGACGGAATTAAAAGCAGTTTACAGTCGTTCCCCAGTATAATGGGTCAATTTTTCCCTCGAGTAACAAAACGGTGCCTCGCTTGGCGCATCTGCTACATGCGGGTTTCCAAGAATCAGACTCGGGGCGCAAAAAAGAGTGAATGATACGCGCCAGAGAGACGGACGAGCTAAGATTCTGTTTCGGCGAGATGCGAGTCCTTCTCGTGCCGGCTTTCGATTGCAGCAGCCATGACCACGACGGCAGATGTCTTCGATTTCCCATCCGGACGAGAGGAGGAGAGTCGTGCCGCCGTGCGCCAAGGAAACGGAAATAGAACGCAGCGGAGGCGTAACGTAACGATCCTGCGGATTCTCCGGGTGCGCGTGCCGAGCTCGGGGGAACATTTTTCCCGCTCCGATGGTCAGATCGACGGCGGCGAGTTTAGCCGGGACGTGCCGGGGCTGCCGATTTCAGGAGAGAGAGAGAGACGACGGGGCTCGTCCATCGGGAGCAGGTTGCAGAGCAGGGGCCAATGTTTGTTTTACACTTGCCCGGGCAGCAGTGGCAGACGCGCGCAATTCACGAGCGACGATTGAAATTTTACCGACTGCCCCGAATCTATCCCGGGGCGCCGCGAAATTATACGCGGTCCTGACTGGTTTCTCCTTCTTTATTCAGTGGTTAACGAAGTGGTGGTTCTCCGAAAATACGAGGTCTCGCCAGATCTGATCGCAAGGTGATACACGTCGTACAGGTGTTCGTTCCTTCACACTGGCTCATTTTGGACTTTTGTTCAAAGGTTTTGTCTATGGGTATCGAGCTTACTTACACAAAAGTCGAATTCGCTGAATTGCCGCTGAGAATAGAGACGGCGTGCAAATTTGTAAAACTCTACGAAAGTCGAAACATCGAGCCAATCAAATGATTCAATTTGCCCTTTTACTGTGAATTATAGCATGTGTTGGCGCACACCTATTGGATAGATGAGTGTTATAACAATTACATCGGGGAGGAAATTTCATCAAATTCAAAAACACGGAGCTGAGCAATTCTCTAGTTGAGTACCATCTTCCATATTCACTGAAGGAAATTCAACAATTTACAGAGGCGATCGAGAGAACGTCGAGCGAGGGATAAGGGTGTCGCGGTGGTCTTGTCTGGTCAAAATTCACGGTTTATCACAGGTGCGTCTCTCGGGTCGCATCTCACGCCCACGAACTTATTCAATTTTCCCTCTGGGTCCAGCCTCTCGTCCTTCCTGCGCACGTCCAAGCGTGACCATATATGCCCAGGTGTCGTCATTAGCGCGCCCGTAACTCGTCGTCAGCGTCACACTTGATACGAGCTCGTTCTCGGGCCGCGGCTGCTTTTTGACAAACTGGACTCGCACCCGGCCCAAAAGAGCTCTGCTCCGCCTCTGAATTTATCGCGTCGCTTTCATACTCGTAACGGTGCAGCTCGGTGCCTGTATTATATGTATCATTTTGCTCCTTCGGCTCGATCCTTCTCTCGCGCATCCTCTCGTCCTTTCATTTTCGGCGCATTACGCGTACCGGCTGATCGGCTGTGACGTAATTTATCGTGGTCCGGAAACTGAAAGCGCGTGGCGCGTGACGAATCGGTGCCACTGCATATAGTTGGGTTGTAAGGGAGACATTTGGCCTAAGCGAGATATGTGACGAGCTCTTGAGGCGCGTCGAGCGCTCGGTTCGTCGCGACGACGCGACGTTCGATTCGAGATCGACGATTCGGGCGGGCGTTAGAATTCGATTGTGCAGGTGACGATGGTCCGAGAGTACATCTGCCGCGCTGCAGCCTCGTTCAACGACTGTTTGTCGCTACATGCAGTCTTCTTCGGGAAAAAACTTCTTATTGAGTGCGTGGAGAGAGAAACGGGGGGAATCCGAATCGAATAGAGGGGCCTCCTGTGAGATTCTTTGTGAATTGATAGATTGGACGACGGTGCGCGCCTCGATGAGCCCACCGACGCATATCCAACGCACTCGAGTCAGATTCGACTGCCCAATGGGAGGCGTGCCTTTACTATGCACACAACGAGTTCCCCAAAGCTCGAGAGCGCCTTTCACATTGAGAATCGACGAAAAACACTCGGCAACTCTCTTCTGGACACACCTCGTCCATCTAGAGCCTTGAATAAAGAAAGATCTCGCTCTCTCCCCTGACAAGTGCGCAGGCTGTTGACATTTGTAATTAGCGAGGGTAGGAATAACGGAGAGTTCTCGAGGCTCGGCATGCAAAACTACTGAAACAAGCGGTGTTTGCGGTGATGAACAGCAACACCTAGAGCACATTATTGGCGAGCAAGCGAAAATGGAGCTGCGTCTCGCGGACACCGCCCATGGCACCAGTGAAAATTTCCCGTAGCCGACTAGCTCCTCTTCAGCTGGGCCATTCTTCGGTACGTGGAACATTTACGGGAGTAAGTGGAAGCGCACTGTGCTTAGAGCGGGTCATTGCGAGGGGGAGCGCGCGGTGAAAACGTCGCGGTCTCGGAAAAAGAAAAGTCGCCCATTGAGAGATGCGCAGCGATCAACGACGGCAGCTGACGCGCAATGCCTCGATATGGGGAGAAAGAATAACGATGGAAGAGGGGAGAGCGATTGCAGCCCAGCACTCGATCCATCTGCGTCCTAGGTATAGTGCCACTTTATTCGGTCGCTACGCTAGAGAACGTAATATCCGAGTCGTGGGGTGCCGGGGCTGCACCTCGATCAAAGAGCATGTGCGCATTGCGCGCGAGCCTCCCTCGCAAGGCTAATATCGCATCAATTATGCATCCAACGCGGCGCAGCGGACGCTCCCTCGGAATTTTTCATTCGGCAATCCCCGGAGACTGTGGCCACCGGTGAGACTATTCTAAGAAGGGGTGCAATATGCGTCATCGTATAATAAGCCTATCTGCGCGAGTCACACAATGCGTAATCGCGCGGAGATATATAACAGATAGCGCGAGATGCCGATGCATCGAACAATCCACTCTCCGCCGCTCTCCTCGCCGAGCTGGTGTTCTGCATCTCAAGGTGATTCAGCTCTCGGATCGCGAGGCTGGAGAAAAAAAAGAGAGAGCGGAAAGAGCTCGTGGCGATGCTGCGTATCCGAGAGACGCTGTCACGTCTCGTCTCTCTCGAGCCGTTCCAAGAATCGCGAGCGGAGTGCAGTGCACTTTGCCGCCGTCGCCGCGGCTGCACCCACGCATTCGGGCCA
>JAPYYZ010003604.1:0-23651 GCA_030522705.1 Eretmocerus eremicus
AGAGTAAAGCGATCTATACTGATATAGAAAATTGTCAATGAAACATCAATTCGCCAAGAGTTTCGCTTCCACCCATAAATAAATCATACGTGGTGATTTCATGAAACATCGTTAGTGAAACGTCTAAAGTATGTATGTACATGCCACATATTTTGGCTATAAGGAACAGAAGTAGCTTTGTTTCATGCGGTTGAGATATATACTCGAATAGGGACATGTCATTTCATTTTCAGTTAGGAGTTAACGAGCAAACAATTGAATTTGTTTCCTAATAGTTTTGGACTGAACTGTCCCATTTTTATATAAAATCGATTTTCGGTCACGTAATTTCCATTTTTGAAAACAAATGTGAAATAATGATGTATGATACCGATTTGAGAAAGCATTCTGCTGATCTCATTTAGCAGCGTATTTTGAGGCTATGATGGCATGATTTTGGAAAATGCACCGCGCCATCGGAAAACTGAGGTAAAAATAATTCGGAAATACAATTATTATATTGTTTTCGTGATGATTTTGCAGCTCCGACAAAGCACTTGAAATGAGGCGTTTGACTTCGAGAAACAAGCTTGGAGAGTCGACGTATTTTGCCCTGTATTCAAGATAAGGTCAAATTATTCTTTTATAGTTGTAAAAAAGATGGTAGTTCTGGAAACATTTTAGGAAGGTAAAATAAAGGATTCACTTTCAGGTATACTCAATCATTTATTCAGAACAAACGAACCGTTTCTACACCTTACTTAATAGTTTTCTCAACTTTTCGGAAATTCGTGTGAATCAGTTTCCACAATTTCACACTCACGATTGGAGACGAATGTTTCACATCTCAAAATTCGCAATAAATTCATTTCAACTACTCGTGTCTATTGGGATCACCAGACTGTGAAGACTCCCCAATTTATTAATGAACGAAGTTCTTCCAAACTCATGAAACAAAGGTAAGTATCACACTAGTCGCACTCATTCGACTCTGGATGCAAAAATCATTATTATACACAGCTCGGAGTAACAAACCTACGAATAGTTGCGCACACTATGTTTTTTATGATTTGATCTCACGAAATTCATGCCTCACTCATTAATTTACTCATTTCGTTAGATTCAATCACATTAAATATTCACTCACTAGCAGTCTATTGCAGGATGTAAAATCTATTCCCCTTTCACAATGATTATACAGGCACTAATATTCAGATTACGAAAGAAATTTCTTGATATTTGTGCTTATTACTATACAATCAAGTTCTAAGTTTCAAATTCATCAAGACTTTCACAAACAAATAACTTATGTGAAAACATCAGTCACATCACAATAATTATCATCAATTGAATTGATTGACCTATTGGTATAGGTGGAAATACTTCCTAATTTCAGTGTTTCTTTCAGTTCATAATTGATTCTGTTGATTCTAGTCGAATAAATCAATAAATTTGCATATTCATTTACAGTAACAACCCCACGATAAGTAATCAGGGAGTTACTGACAGCCATTAAAAGTAATTTGAAAGATTTGATATAAAATTTTTTGATGATTTTCTGCCTCTTTTTAGGGGAAAATTAGTTCATCAAGTGGACAAATTTGTGGAAAAAAGAGTAAAATAGTGCGTTCCTTCACATCAAATTGAAGATTCTAAAATTTTTTTACCTGAGCCGATTTAACATTAAGAAAAATATAAACTTCGTGCGTGAATATAGAACTGATGTACGAAAAATGGTGTTTATTTTCTTTTGTGATGATTGGAAGAAGTTGACGAATACATGAAATCGAAAGTATTCATTACTAAGGCATCACAGTCCATTTAACTCCCAATCCACTTCAACTAGTTCATTCATCGTATGGGCCAAATTGATATAAGAAGAAGCGAAAAAAGTCGAAGAGAAGAGAAGAGATTAGAATTAGAAATACATAAATACGAGATTTTGATAAAACCATGGAGTAAATCTTACACTAAGCAGCGCGATTTTCAATCTCTTCCGAAGGCAGTTTACGACAGTTTCACCCACGGACATATATTCACACTGACTAATTTTGGGGATTTTCTCGACTCTTCTGTTGCGATACAGATATTATCATTGAAAATAAGTGTAATATGAATTCTTACCATCGGAAAATGCTTCACAATTAGCAATCAAGGCATGGCTTTTCTCGCTATCAGTTTCCCTCACTGGAATACATTTCAGTCTTCTGAATCAACTGATAATGAAAATAGAGCAACTTAGAAAAACTTCAATCTTACCGGCCCACTTGAAAAATACTATCAATCAACTGAAAAGCTACACATAAAGAAAATGTGGAAGAATTCATAAGAGATTCTTAACAATAGTCTCCCTCCTCTTCTGTGGAAAATGCCATTGGATTCGTGTGACGATGTGTTGTAAAATAACTTTCAAAGGGTAGAAAAATGTAATGCAACCAATTCACAAAGGAAATCTTTGTAAAACTCGAATATCTCTCAAAAATACGACTAGATGTTCAAAATGATCTTTTAAACGATCTATGTTAGCTCATCTTCTCTGCTCTTTGAGTGCAAAGTTTGACTTGAAACTGTCATGAAATTTTCCACATGAATTCCAATGACGCTCGAATTCCCGGTTGTCAAAACTTGATCTAAGTAGCCAATTTCTCAATTATTAGGTACCAACGCCTCTCAACACGCAACATTTACCAGTGCAAAACGTCTGACTCTTCAACTTCACTAATTAATCAAACAAATAGTTTTTCATCGATTTGATGATCTTTGATTACTGCACTGTTCTACCTTAAAAGGTATCAGATGTCTTCAATGAATATGAGAACACCAATTTATTTTTCACACTTGAATCAAGTTACACCTACGTGAATTCAGAGTACATTCTCCTCGAGATTCTCTCATAAGGCAACACAGATAAGAGTATGAACCTTTCGAGCCTGGCCTTAGAAGGTAAATTTGCACCAACGTAACTGGTATTTTTTTTACATAAAACTTCATTCGTAACGATAACGCAGGCTGAATTTTTATCAAAGATCCACGTATAAAAAGACCCCTTAGCCTTATTCCTTCAAAATGCGATTTAAAATAAAAATAGATCATCACATGATCAAATGAACATTATAGTTACATATTCATCTACTAAATCACTATCAAAATATTCCGAAACAAATTTATACATTTTCCTACGAAGCACAAGTGACATACCGCACTTATTCAAGGATGTAACATATCACGAAAAATACTAACCAATTCCATTTCTATGGACGCAATTGATGAATCGATCACTACCAAATCCAGAATTCGTTATCAATCACTCTAAAACACTCATGGTACTCTGTCCAAAGTGGGCCAAACCCCGTTATTTTTTCATTTTGTATCTCTCAAGTACGATAAAACCTTAAACTGTCTTGATAACTGTTGCAGGTACCGACTCTCCGGATCAGTCAAAATTTTTTCTTCCATTCGGCGCAATGGGTGGCAGATAAAACGTTTTTAGGTTCTTATAATTATTTATATATATTGTCGGCCTATAGCTATCGGCCAGCCATTAGGATTCGCCATGTTCAACTCTATTTCAGGTTAATAGAAACGCCGCGACGAATCCTAACGACCAGAAGGCCTGAAATTTCTATCGGCCTACAACATATTTACGTATAACTTTGAAAAAGTTTTAAATGCAAGCCACTAAGTCGAACGGCTTTAGAAACATTTTTGACGGATCCGGAGAGTCAGTACCTGCAACAATTATCAAGACAGCATAGAATTTTATCATACTTGGAAGCCACAATTAAAAGAAAGCGATTTTGACCCACTTTAACCCGAGTACGCTTCAAGGTTATCAAGGATTAAACGCCAAGATGTGAAAGAGCATTAGAACTTATTGTCGAATGAATCATAAATGCAAATATTTGCTTTTCCGTAGTTTCGTTTATGGCGGAAAAGTTTTTTGAAGAAACTTGGATTAAATATTGTGAGCCGCGATTGTTCAGAGTTTCTATCAAGCCACAAATGGTATCTATGCAGTAAACCGACGTGTCTGAAGCTTCAGATTAAAATGTAACGAATTCTGATCTGATGACGGGGGTTTCCTCTGAGTTCCGACAGAGGCCCACAAATGCGCAGGAATCAGAATAGAAAAATATCTACTCTGAGAGCGTACCTCATTGAAGTCCATCCATGTAATTTATCTACACACCTTCTCCTCCACAACGGAATGTAATTGTGACTCGGGCGTCAGAAGTTGTGGACGATGGGCTAGACTTGATGGATGAGCACTCACGAGTTATCTCAAGGCAGCGAGTCCCACAGTTTGGGCTTTTGGCAGCAGCAGAGTTGGCGCAGTCTCTGTGTTACGAATTCCGATCACCGCTCGTCGGCGTTGTCGCTAAGCTGTCCGGCATCCTGATGGGGCCGCACTATCTGGTAAGTTATCAAGTATTCCGGATACGCTTGCTCGCCTCTGTACACAACGTACTCGGGGAAGACGAGGCCACCTTGGGAAGGGCGACCCATCACACTGTGGTGACCTGGAGGCGCGTGTGCCATTTTCATGGCGGAAAATTGCAGGAACGACTTACCCAGCGTCACACGGCAAAGCAGTAAATGCCTGAAAGCGGGAGCGATACAATTTAAATGTCCGATTTGTAAGTGAGTTCTACACAATGCGAACTTCAAACGTGGATGTTTTTATTGCATGTATAACTCGCAATAACTCCATGAATAGTTGGATGAAATACAGACCTGTGACAGATGTAGCAGCTGCGATCCTTGTGCGCGGGGCAGCCGGTGCCACCGCATATTCCGTACACGTATTGGTTGCTCTTGCTGCTATGCTCGGCAAAATAGATGCCCGCTCCGAACATACCGCCGATGTACGCGTGGCGCTCGTCGAAACCCTTTTGCACGATCGCATTGATGAAGGGGCTACCGTGGAACAGCATGCGCTCGTTCGCATGCGACAGAGCCGAGGAGGTGGTGGAGCAGGCACGCGGAGCTGCACCAGGACTGCCCCCGGGCGAAGTTGGCGCAGCCGTGACGCTGCTTGCGGCTACCTCCTCCGCTACCTCTTGTCGTCGATGCGAGTATCGCTCCCACAACTTGCGATTCTGCACTTTTTGTATCTGAAATGGGACACTCAAATGTGATGCCACGCTTGTATATTTCGATTATTGGGTACTGTTACCCGTCTGTACTGAGGTTCTGAATAACACTATAAAAGGTCATCATGATGGATTGGTTTGTGGAGAACGAAATATAACCAGATCTTGCATTGCTAACTCTTCAGAAAAACACATTCGTCTCCTGTGCACAACTAATGTGGGAAATTCAGTTGATTGAGATGATCATGATAACAGACTTCGATACGTTCCGTCAGATGGGTCTCGATTATCAATACAGGCAAAAGGACTTATAAATATGATTGTTTGTGGTTTTTTAAAGTCTCTGTGGCGGAAGTTCACTTTGGAAAGCAATATGAAATAGTATAGTACATTGATCTATTTGAGAAAATCAACTGTAGTACTCACCCTCACGATATTGTAGCGCGAAAAGATTCCGCCCGAATGCCCATTATCTCTGTGCTCCCTTATGGTGCTCTGCATCTCCTCTTCGACTGCGAGGAACTCTTTGTCTTCCGTTAGCAAATCGACGAGCAACGTTCCAGGATTGATGTTGGGCTGCCAGAGAGACGCGGTGGAGGAGTTCAGAAGTTTCTCCATGCCCTTGATGAGCTTGTGCCTGTAGCCGTATGCCGAAACCCCAACTTGTTTCAGATCCTCGTGACCCATTTCAGCAAGGATATCGAGGCTTATCTGTTCGCGTTCAAAGAGTTCGAGAAGATGCTCCAGGCTGAGGCTCTGCAAGAAGGTCGTGATGTTGTTGACGGCACCACTTGGCCGGTCGTAGTCCTTTCCTGCTTGCTCTGAGCAGTGCGGTTGCTGTTGCTCCGAGCCCAAGGGACTCATACACGAGCTCGAGCGACCAAGAGGCACACATAAGGTCATCGCTACCCCCGATGGCATTATTACCGTCTCCTGGCCAAGTGACGGAGGTGGAGATACTGCAAGAAAACCAAATTAGAATGAATTTCCTGACATGATGGTCTGATATTCAAATTGACTTCGTTAAACTTAATCGAATCAGTGTGGTATCCAAGGAAGGAGAGTCGTGGCAGAGAATTAGAGGTCTCGAGTTAGTTGAGATGATTTTGCTTATAAATATAGATTTCAGAAGTTAATCACAGACTCAAAAAGAAGAATGGTTCCAAAAATGGAATTCCGAAGACAACACATATACTTGAGAACAAGTAACAGAGACGTACTGGCTACAGTGCTGGACGATCTCGTGGAGCTGCCGGGGGCAGGTGGTATCGAAGTCACGAGCTGTTGAGACGTCATGGCATCCTGGAGCAAACTTTTGACGTCGTCGGCACTGGCGAGATCCACAGGGCTCTGGCCCTCCTGATTCTTGAGGAATGGATCGGCTCCATGAGCGAGAAGTAAGGCGCATAACTGAGTGCGGCCCTTTTGCGCGGCCTCGTGCAGCGGCGTGAAGCCCCATTTGTCTGTGGCGTTCACCACTGTGTTGTATTTGATTAACAGGGCTGCGATGTCGAGATGGCCGTAACTCGACGCGTTGTGTAGTGGTATCAGCCCACCCTTGTCTTGCGCATTAACATCTGCTCCGCGCTCCAAAAGGAATTCTGCTACCTCTAGATTGTTATAGCCCGCTGTGGAAGATTTTTGGCATTAGTGCATTCATATCCAGAAATATTTTAACATGTCGATTTGAGCGTGAGACAAGTGAAGAATTGTATCTCGAATATATGATGGATTCTTTGATTTCACTGATAAGGGCTCAGATACAATGCTCTGATACATATCAACTTGGAAAAAACTTAATCTGTTCAACTGAATTGATTATGGCGCTCATACTTGGATCATGAGTAATCAAATTTCTGGAATTTGGTATCAAGATGCCCAAACCAGACTTGAGATGCAAGCAATAAAAACGGAAAGCATACACTGCCCCTCAAGTATAACGAGATAGTCGAAAATTATTATTGACACTTCAATATTGGAGTTGCACATAAGCAGAAAAAAAATTTAGAAGATGTTCTCATTATTTAAAAAAAATCGTACTTGGCATATTTTGTGCATTTTTTCGAGTATCAACAAGGTGAGAAAAAATGTTAATCATAGTGATAGAAATGATGGAGAGTAGACGCACCAGCAAGATGAAGTGGCGTACTATTCCGACCTTCCGCGTCCCGACAATTGATGTTATCTTGGGTGACGAGTCTTTGAACCCTAGCAAGGTTACCCTTCTTGGCTGCGTCAAGAAGGGCACTATTGCCTCTAAGAAGATCCGCAACGTCCTGGTCACCCTCACGCACGAGGTCAAGAGGAGTTGCACCATCTCGATTCTTTTTACTGGCATCGGCTCCATGGCGTAGCAATAGTCGCACTATCTCACACTTTCCTTTTGCAGCAGCTTCGTGGAGTGGTGTGAACTTCCAAAGATCGGCGACATTTACAGATGCACCGTGTTTCACGAGTAATTCCGTAACCTCGTAGTGCCCGTAGGAGCATGCATTATGCAACGGTACCAGTCCTCTGCGAATAAGCACAAAAGGTATTCCTCATTTAGTACTCGAGCATAAATTTTAGTAAACAGCAAAAAGCATTATTGATAGTCTTATAAGGTATTAGAGTTGTACGATATCTACAGCTGAGCAAAAAGGAATTGAGCAATCGAGAAACCTCACCCCTTATCTTTCGCATGAACATCTGCGCCGTGAGCTAGAAGGTATTCAACAACGGGAACCCTGTTGTATCCAGCCGCAAAGTGAAGAGGAGTAGAATGTCTACCGTCCAGATCTCGGCAGTTGACGGCATGAGGATTCGCCTGAAGTATTCGCTCCACTGCTGTGAGATCTCCTGATTTGCTAGCCTCTAGCAATTGAGCTTCAACACCATTCGGGGAATCTGCAAACAGTATCGTTAGTTACAAATGAGCTATTTGGAAAAATACAGATCATTTTATTGATCAGTGTAATTTTGCAGAACGAGAATGTGGAGTGCTTTTAACGTTTCATATCAAGGAGGATAAAACAATAGCGTACACGAAATACAAAATTTCAGTTTCTTTATGACAAAACACATCTTAGCCGTCTCAGAGAAGAAGTGAGACTCTCTACTTTATGACTGAGATTTCAAGTGAGACGGCCAACCATTTGAAAGTAACGTCGGCTCATTCGTAACGAACCTACGGCCATTCTCAAACTTGCCAAAGTTTAAAAATAACTGCAACGGGGAGCATCATTTCAGATAAGTGCTAAGATGTCCTCGCATTTATTAGTATAGAATTAAATTGCAGTTGTTTAATGATTCTGAATATTCACATGATTAAGAAAAAAAAAAGAAAAAAAATTACGGGAAAAATTAGTGAAAGAAATGACAAATTGGTAACTTTACCTTGTAAAATTTTAAGAACATTCTCGGAGGCAACTTGCGCTGCCATGTAACCTTGCAAAGAAACAATTGATTGATCAACATTGTATGACAGAAGAATTCTGCAAGCCTGCACATTGTCTTCCCTGGCGCACCTACGGAAAAAATGAATCGATAAGAATAAAATTCAGCACGCATCCAAATTGGCAATTGACTCTGTTTCTATTAAACCCAGAGTGTTGAAATTGATGCTACATGTTGACGGTTTTTTCAAACTTCTACAATAATTCCACATCGCTATCCCAAAAAGTCACGGATGAACACATTTTTGCTACTAGGCAACAGTCAACCAGAGTGACTTTCCCCACTGTCTCTCTAATTAAATTTCCTTATTCTCGTGCGCTACGATAGAAGACCATTGGATCAGTATCCAATCAGAAGCGTGCACTTTCGACTTCCATTTGACGGTCAGTAAACTTTGATTGGATTTTTCCAAAGAGAGATACAGCTGTTTTAAGTAGAAAAACATACAAAATTGCATCACTGTTTCTACAACGGTTGATGTTGTATATGGGTGATTCCATTGAAACTGTGGAATTTGGGGGTCAAAAATGTCCGTCGAGTCGAATCTCAGGGCATTTTGATAACTCGATATCCTGGGTCCCTAGGTCACTTTTGGGTCGGGTAAGTAGACGAAGTTGGTAGTTTGTAATGTTAAGAAGTAATTCTGAGCCCAATGGTATCGTTATCAGTTGAGGGATTGATTCTAGATCAGTAATACTTATTCCACGTGCCACGGAATGTCACAAATGGACATAAAATTGCGTCTCACAAGATTCTATCGCCGGGGATCCTTTTGGCGGTGCAAATGTGATCTAGTTATAGCGAAATACGGTTGAAAGAATTCTACTAGACTCATGTAATCAACCTTCACGTTATGTAAACCATACCACGTATGAGACTTGTTTTGCTTCGCTCAAAAAAATGTCAATTTTTCGATTGGCGAAGGGTACGGAATGGGTCGGGTTTGGGCTCACCGCGAAAATCAACCTTAACACGTCTGAAAAAATTTCTCATTGGTATGAAAAGCTACTAGACTCTCGAAAAATTGTACAGCGTAGTCTGACATTGCTACGGAATGTGACATCATTTCCACGGGCACAGTGTCTTTCTCGAGTATATTACTAAATAATCAAGCTTGGTCTTGTTATTCTTTTCAAAATCACTCTCTCATACCTCAACATTGAAACACCACTTGAGCGGGACACGATTTCAATTGTTGAATAGTGAATTCATGGGCATGAGGGTCACGTATCAGGGCCCGAACACTCGTAAAATACGCTATTTTGAGCATATAACGGCGCGCAGAGGGTAAAAAAAAGGAAACTATCGTCTCCCTAAACTATCCTCATATATTGGTCACGATGGGTATCAAATTATTCCACAGCTAGATTGGGCTGAATCGTCATTATGTGAAATTGCCAGCCACGGACATCGAATTCCACAGTTTCGGTGGAATCAATCATATGAGAAATATCGTCTCATCATTATTCTACACGGAAATGAAATCTACTCTTGCAGTTATCAATCGAAACCGAAAAATTCAGCTTCCAATTGTCCCATGACTCGATTAGATTATTTTATGCTATCCTGTCGAGTTCAAATCGCGGAAATTTACAGTAGGTCTCATTCGTCCAACAGGTCCCCGTGAAAAAACGTGTGAAGAACACTTGACCAATTCATGAAGTTGCAGTAGCTCGGATCTTTGGAGTCGAAATGGGACCTACTTCAATATGGGCTTTCCCAGCTATAAATTACGGTGTACATCGTCTGCGTTATTCCAATAATGCCGAGATATTGGTGAAATAACTTACCTGTGGAGTGCTGTTTGTCCGAGACCATCGAGCGCATTGACCTTGGCATTGTGAGCAAGCAGCAAGTCCATGACGTCGTAATGAGAGTGATCGGTAGCCACGTGTAAAGGCGTTAAAAAGTCCTTATTCTTCTCGTTGAGCATGGCGTTCTCACGAATAAGAATTTCCACAACTTGCTTTCGTTTAGGGTACGGCGACGCAACAGCGCAGTGCAAGGGAGTGTCTCCACTGTAGGGGTGCTTGAAATTGACTGATTCCGGAGACAGATACTTCTTTAACTTCGTTAGATCAGCCTGCCTGCAGGCATCCATCAGACAATGGCCCTTGTATTCATCTGCAACATCAAGTTTAGTTTTTAGAAAAAAAGTCAAGTGCTCGGATGATGAATCGCATATTCATATTCCTATGCATCAAGTTGTTATGAATGTCCAATGCAGTTAGAACTATCTTTCGAGGCAAAGTGTCGGACAAGTATTTGCATGATAGGTGCGTACGTATGTTAATATTCGTATGGGTATTGTATTCGATTACATTGCATAAAATAAAAACCTGAATCAACAGAAGTTTGTTAGTACTATGAAACGTCCGATCATTCGGTGTACCAATACGCGTAGAAATTTCTCGTGGTGCGTCTCGAGACGACCGCTATTTTGAGGTTTCACCGTATGACACTACAAAAGGAATCCCTTCAAGCAACCAACGAAATCTCTCGTTTCGAGAAAGTGATTTTGAGAGGCAGTCAATTTTTACGGAGTATTATACACGAAAAAGTTCAGTTTTGGCAAGATGAAGATAAAACTGTGGACAAAGTTCAATTCTTGAAGTTTCTGTAGCAGAGACTTGAAAATAAGGATGATAAAAGCAGCTCCTGATACCGAGATGGGTTTTTACGAACAGAGGATTAGCAACAACTTTTGAACGATACCGAGACAAGCAAGATCTCATCAACTCTTGTCTTGTGGAAGCCGTCATAAAATACTCATTTTCAGGATGTAAAAATAATTTGTATATAGTGCTGTATAAATAGTCCGGGCAGAAAATCATTAGAATTAGAGAAGAGTTTTTAGCTTAGCCTGAAAAGGATATAGCAGACACTATTACATAAAAATGTCGATGCATGGACTCACAAGCTAGTCTTTCCTGGAGTTCGAGCGTTGGAGCAACGTCGATGGCGCTTTTACCATGACAATTGAGTTGTGTAGGATCAGCACCTTCACTTAGTAGTAATGAGCAAACCTCTGCTCTAGATTTACTAGCAGCTTCGTGTAGCGGAGTGAAAGCCCACAAATCACTTACATTTACTGCAGCCCCATGCTTCAACAAAGCTTCTGTCACCTCAAAATGACCGTAAGAGCAAGCATTGTGCAATGGTACCAATCCCCTGCAATTTTTATGAACAATAATACATATTCCAGAAGATAGAATTAAGATCATATTGGTGTCTGATAGAAGTCTTGAATGAGTATTTGTGGGGGAGGAAAACTGAAAAGACTTTCAGTGAGATCCAAGAATAAACATGAAAGGCTGTGATCAACTTACCCTTTATCTTTGGCATGTACATCTGCACCATTTTGTAATAAAATTTGAACAATCCTAGATCTATTATAACCAGCAGCTAAATGTAAGGGGGTTGACCTGCGCCCATCACTGGCATGGCAGTTAACATTAAGAGGATTCAAGAGCTGCAACAAACGTTCTTCATTTCCAGAACGTGCAGCCTCCAGTAATTCATCCTTTTTGTATTCACCAGTCAGAACTGGCTCAGTTGCTAAATCAGCCAATTCTAATGCAGTTTTACCCTCTGTATTTCTAATATTAGGATCAGCTCCATGTTGAAGTAATGCTATGCATACATCTACCTTTCCCTGAAATGAAAGAATGGTATGAGTGAAGAAAAATATTGAGTTGCAGAGATTTCTTAAGTGAGTTTTATAAGAGTAAAAACGAGATCATGTTTCATGACATTTTTGTCCATCATTTAAAGAACATGAGAAAAAAATTGTACCCAAGTTCCATGAACTCAATAACCTTTGTCCATAATCGATCGCAATGAATAAAATCATATGAGACTCACCTTTATAGCTGCTTCATGCAGTGGAGTGTAATTCCAATTATCTCTTGTATTAGGATTAGCTCCAGCTTCTAATAAAAGTCTCACTACATCTGAGTGACCAAAGGAGCAGGCATTGTGTAGAGGATGTAAGCCTCCATCATCTCTGGCTTGAATTGATGCTCCAGCCAACAGTAGGTATTCAACAACATCTCGGCGTCCGTAGCCTGGAAATCAGAGTACAGAATAAATATGACACTCCCTGTGCTGTCAAGGGCCATCATACAAGATTCAATACAATTGAATACAATGATACATTGTGAGGTAGAAAGAGAATACGACGGATGAAATCTTGTCCGCGATAGGGTAAAGTGGAGCTCAGCTGAAATTCACAATGCTCTCATAAATCAAGGCGAACTTTGTTCCTCATTGAGTTTTTTCCAAAGCAATGTGGGCACTAAATACCTGAGGATTCAATATAACCACCAGCGATTACATGTACAACTGTCATTGTAAACAAGGTAGTGCGAGGTAGGCCACCTACAAAGTTCCTCGAAAGGTGCGTCCAGAGACTCTGTAGAGTA
Organism: Eretmocerus eremicus; assembly: GCA_030522705.1. Classification (NCBI taxonomy): domain Eukaryota; kingdom Metazoa; phylum Arthropoda; class Insecta; order Hymenoptera; family Aphelinidae; genus Eretmocerus; species Eretmocerus eremicus. The sequence continues at coordinate 12,932 of JAPYYZ010003604.1, forward strand.
TGCTTCGGTGTAGCATTTCACAGGTGAAGGAGAAAGCAGACAAAGATGTAGGAGAGGAAGATGAAAGACAGCAAAGAAAAGACCTCGGAAAAGACAGAAGAGATAAGAAGGTACGAACCAGCTGCGAAGTGTAGAGGAGTAGACTTTCGACCAGCCGTGTCGCGAGCATTGACAGTCTTGGGAGTGACAAGCTTCTTGACGCGGCCGAGGTCGCCTGTCTTGCAGGCCTCGAACAGCTTGCGCAGGGGATCCGGGCCGCTACCACCTGCCCCGAGAGAATCTGTGCTGGTGAGCAGCGATCTTCGTCCTGCCATAATTCACGGCGCCATTCTCACAGGCCCGAGGCCGCGCACAGCTGCGCTCGTTGCTAGCCACAGCCAGCCCTAATCAAAACTGCTGGACAGCTTCGCCGAGATTTTCTCTTGCCTCCTCGTGAGCACTCATCGCTCCCATCACCAATGGGCAGTTGTTTTATGCTACTATGTACACCACGTATTACGACACTCGACCATACTGATGATTTTGATGTGTTTTGATGCCTCACTGAACGACCGTGCTCACTGAGCTCGCTATATTATGCATCACGAACACCGCCTGCACTTGTCTGCACTCGGCAACAACTCTCGCAGTGGCTTGCAGAATGCAGATATGTATATACAGGAGCGCTGTGTGTTGTGCAGCAACATTACACACGCACACACACACATGAAGAGAGAGAAAGAGAGAGAGAGAGAGAGAGAGAGAGAGAGGGAGAGAGAGAGAGAAAGACATAAGGGCAGGATGAGATTTTCAGACCGAGATCGAGACAGAGCAGATAGAGTCTGTCACAGAGTACAGAGATGCCGAGAGAGATGCATCCCAGGATGCACTGTATTCCATCTCGTAATGCATCATTTTTTTCAGTTGCAATGCATGTAACGTGAATAGGAATTTGAGCGAGAATTTGAGTCATCTAGAGGTCGCGATATTCATCAGGCGATTTTCCTGAATTATTACATTTCACCTCGCATTTAAACATAAGATCTCAAAAATACCGAAGAATATAGTCTGTACGATGCATGTTCATTTTCTTATGATCACGAACTTGATCACAGAAAAAACAACAAAATTGAAATGAAAGGTGGGAACTGGAATTTGGAAGGGAATTTTTGAAATGCATGATAAGGGAGTTGCCTTTTTTATCGCCTCTTTTCGTCCGCGTCCGAGACTCGCCGATGACTCGCCGAGTGGCTGCGACGCGAGTCGCTGCGGCTAGGGTGCCTTCTAGGGGGTGATGACAATGTTCGGGGCCGCCATTTTCTGCTCAATACTTTCACTATACCTATATATTCTCTGCCCATGTGAGTACACGTGTGAGTAGGATGGGCTTTGGGCAAAAAATGTCTGACCGAAACTACCGTGTCTTGAACTCCTCCTAGAGACCCTATTGCGGCGCTCCTAAATGGTGCATGTGCATCACCGTCCCGACTCCCGGATCGCATCTTTTCGCTTATTATTGTTAGTTTTGTTTTGCGATTGAAGAAAAAATTGACAGCAGTAACATCAATAATTTGCCGAAACAATGCCCATGTGATTGTATTCTCTTCATGAAAGCAGTAACCTGAGTGTGAGTACTGAGTTGTTACAAACGAAGCAGATTGTCACCTTACAAAATACATATTATTATTTTGGTCTGCTTCGTAACCTTCAACATGTCTCTATGTGTCTTTTAATACATTCAGTATATGTTTTACCCGCAATTCTTTCAATTATGATTACATTTGTCCTCAAAATTTTATTGGTTGGAGCCTCAGACCTCGGTAATTTTTGTTTTCAGTCCATTATCCAAATAGACCTGATTGGTGGTGTTGGTGAACAAGTGTTCTCTTCTGCTTTCTTCTATTCAGCTCTTCTTGATTGTGCTATTGTTAGGGCCGCTTCCCATGAATTTATATGAGATTCCTCAAATGTCATGGGTAATTTGTCACCACAAAATGCATTCAACGTGAGAAATGAACACAAGTGTGAGATTGATAGGATCAAAACAGTCTGTGCATCAAAACCATAATGCGCAATTGCATAGAATTGCAGGTAGATTGAATTCGCAAACAACTCAAAAAATAAATTGAAGGCTGTAATGTCATGAATATTATTAGATTCTTGAAATGTGAGTTGTGGTGAAAGTGTTCTAACAGCAAGTATGTAAAGTATTTGCAATTAGTTATTCAAGGTCTTGGAATAAACTGATGGGGATTTTCATTGAAATTAAAAACTGTCTAAAGATTCAAAACTCAATATTGATGCAGGACCTGTTTCCTTCTCACACTCTTACAAATCATTATTTTGACCCCATCAATCCATTGTTCTTGATCCAATGTGCAAAGATAGTAAGTGTATTGCTAGGGTGTTCTAATGTTGGATCCAAGCACTTTCAGCAACAGGAACAATTTTTAGATCGCGCCAAATGAAAATCTTTTTACTGTATGCCTGGGGAATAACATAATAATGTAAGACAATTTTAATCCAAAACCATCCTTGCTGATTTGAATATTTTTTTTTTTTTTTCAGATTTTTCACTCCAAAATGGCAGAAAAACCCAAGTCAAGTTATGTGAAGCATGTTCCAAAAGATGCCCAAGTAATTCTCTCAATTATGAAGGATATGGGAATTACAGATTATGAACCAAAAGTCATCAATCAGCTGTTAGAATTCACCTATCGTATGTATATTTGATTTATAATAGTAACTAGAGTATGGCACTGAATTGTTTTATTGAAATGAATAGAACTCATTGAATAATTTCATACTTTTAGGCTACGTCACATGTATATTAGATGACAGCAAGATTTATGCTAATCACAGCAAGAAAAAATTCATAGATCTAGAGGATGTCAGACTTGCAGTTAAATTGCAACTGGATCACACTTTTACTAATCCACCTCCACGAGATGTGTTGGTTGAGGTCGCTAAAACAAAGAATTCTATACCTCTACCTTTTGTCAAACCAAGTAATGGGCTGCGTTTACCACCTGATCGTTACTGCTTAAATTCAACCAATTATAGGCTGAAATCTCCGGTAAGAAAAGTAGGAAAATCAGGATTTGATGGTGCAAATAGTTTTGGCAATCAATCAAGAATGAGGGCAGAAACTCACAGGGGCCTCTCAATTGTAAAACGACCTGGAACATATTCATTGGCAGCTAAGACTCAGAATGTGTCTGTACCCAAGCCAGTATTCAAGCTCTCCGCAGGTAATTACTTCTAGAAAGAATGAAAAATTTCTGTCTCTTACGTTTTTTATATGATCCTTGACTTTATTCAATGCTATAATTAATTCTTGCGTCTTGAAAGTGCTTTTTGCATATCGCTTGTGTATTTAGTTTCCTGTATCTTGAAATAACATTTTTGGCTGAATGAGGTATCATGATCACCGCTTCCATTCCATGCTTTACATTATATGCTAATTTTGGATGCAAACAGGTAGAATTATGATGATTCATTTGTTGAATTAAACATTCCAGGCCCTACTGTCAGTTCAAGTATAGTAAAGAATCAAACATCACTGCAGTCTCAAATGCAGATAGATTCTACTCCAGAACAAAACCAACAGTCTATTGTCAAATTAGAACCTGAAGATCCTCTCAAGAGAAAAAGAGAGGACGATGATTATGACATGGCATAATGGGAAGAAGAATTTTATACATTCTTGCAACCTGAATTAATTTTGTGAGACAACTGTGGATGGAAGTCTACTTGCTCTTGTCTCTTGTTTCTTTTTGGATTCAAGTAAAAATCCATTAGGTGGTAATCTACTCTGTGAAATGAATCAAGAGGCGGAATGTTCACATGAAGTTTTGAACAGTGTCTAACAAATCGAGGTTCATGCTATCAAGTAAGAATATTGCATTCTTTTAAAATGAAACGATATTCAGTCAGCCCTTTTGTAATGTGATTATTTGACGTAACTAATTTTGTCTGTTCATGGAATTCAGTAATCTTCTTGGATAGGCTAACTCATGATTGATGGGACCTGGGCGTATGTGCTGCTTTTACACAGTGGCAATTTGTCAATCATTTTTGTTAGCTGGATTGAATGCTGCGTATTCTTGACTCATGTAAATTGTTGATTTGAAGAGGAAGTAGTAATTTGTGTCGTATTTTTGAAGTATGTAGTGTAGATTTGAATTCAAACAATAAGTGGAATCAGTCGATTCCTCACCGGCAGCGTTGTTTCATGAAAGATTCTGTAGAAACATGGATAATTTTGGATTACGGTATGTTCGAGGATGGAGTCCTATCCTCATCAGAGTTTGAGGCGATTTTTATTTTTATACTTTTGACATACTTTAGTTTGTTTAGAGTTACTTGAGCAAACTCATGCAATACTCAAATACGAAAATGATGGACTTGATTTGCAAAATACATGTATTTTCCTTATACATTAAGTCGTATAGTTGATAATACAAGAGAAGTTCAGATTATAAAATTGGAAGACTGACACTTTTCTGCTCTTGAGTTATATCCTATTCTGCGGCTTCCTGTTCTTCAGCGTTTTCTGTATCTCCTTGTTCCGGTTCCTCTTTGACTTCTTCTTTCACCTCGGCCGGAGCCTCTTGTTTGTTTTCTTCAGGAGTCATTTCTGCATCCCCCTCAGTCTCTCCACGTTCTTCATCCGGCGGCTCTTGTTTCACTTCGACTAGTTCTCCGGCTTCGCTTTTGATCTCTGGATAATCGTCGACCCGGTCAATGAATCCGTCGTCGTCTTCATAGCCACCTTCGCCCACTGTCGATGCGGATTTTCCAAGAGACACGATATCCGGAATCCTTTGCTCTTGAATTTCCATCTGCGATTCTTTGGGATACATTTCTTCGTAATCCTCTTCATACGCGCGCGATTCTGCCTCGTAATTGATTTCCGTGGTCATGGCTGATTCTTTTTTGTCGGGAACTTGATCGAGACTCTTTTTACGACTAACATGGCTAGTCGGCAGAAATATTTTCAACTTTTGCGGTATATCCTTATCTTCGTATATCCTTTGGAAGAGTTGTTGCTTATTATTAAGAGATTGGATTGAAATAATACATTATGTAACGAGGGATCGAGTGAAAGAGAACCAGTTACGCCCGGGTGAATATTATCGATAAGATCGGGAGTAAAATACGTATTCTAATCCCGCTGCGGTAAAAATGTATCGCGGGTCTTATTTCTGGAGTGATCGAGGAAGTGATTCATATGTTTGGAATGAGCAGGAGAATTTGTGTTGAGTTTGACAAAATTATCCCTTCGCTATTCAAGGAATTGAGATGCGTGTAAATCAGACAATCGGGACAAAGTTTGCGCTTGATGTAAGATGATTTTGTTGCGTTCTGCGCTTTAATGTTTAATCGATTAATGGTGAGTCAGCTTTGGTTGACCCGAATATGGAGATGCTGTTGCATCAGAACTTGAAGATTTCAAGAAAATTTTCGGTAAGCCATTTCAAATTACCTGTCACAAAAATAGATCACTCGAACTCTGCAATTGGCATTTATCTGTAGTCTGACAGCCTCCACGTAGTTTGTTTTGTAAGCTTTGCGAGTGAAATCGGCAAGATCGAAATAACATTCATTCCAGCCCGGGCTCAGGCAGAGTGGCATCGACGTACAAAAATGCCCGACTCGATTGGCTTTTTCAAAGTTACTCATGCGAAATCTGCGGTTCTGGTTTCGGTCGTCGCGAACCTGCAAGCAGAAATTCGTATTCTTCACTACATACAATGGAGATACGCTTTGCAAGTTTGCTGTCAACTTTGTCGTTATTTCTTTCATTCGCTGCCAGCTGACGTTTTTTTTCATTAAAATCGCTTTGATTATTCTAAAACAAATATTTTACAATTATCCAGGGAATTTTCAACTTGATTAATCAAAATTTTCTCAATCTGTCTTCGAAAAAATGTGAGAAAGTCCGATTGTGTGCTCACAATATTGCGACGGCGACGCAGAAGAATATGGTTAAAAGTTGTGCTGGACCAAGTTTTCATGAGAATCCTTCTAGTCGCAGCTGCGCGGATGATTAATTGTACGAATAAAAATAATAGCGCGTCAAATTATCGCGGGATTCGGAGTCAAGAACTCGTCCGCGGGGCATTCAAATTCCTCTGGCGCTCATTCGTCGTCGAAGCCGAGGCAGCTCGAGCGAGTCCAACCCCCGGTCAATCTACCAGTTGAAGATGGTCTCCTCGTCAAGCTTGGCGGCTCGACTCGTCCGGCTGGCGTCGGCGGCAAAATTTGTAAAGCAGCTCCGAGTGGGAAAGCTCGCGCGGGGCGCACCGGGCCGAGTCATAGAGTGGGAATCGTGGTTGCGTACCGTGATCTCGAGGGTGAAGTACCTCCTGAGGCTCTTGATTATCATGACGAGGAAGGGCATGTGGATGCCGAGCGAGGCCCTGGGCTGCTTGGGGCAGTACACGTAGCACGTGGACACGTTGGGCCCGGAAAGCTCGAGCGCCAAAACGCGCACCTGCTCGTCCGTCACGCGCCGCACGCATCCGTTCTCCACCTGCAACGCGCCTCTTTCAAAATCTCGCTGCGCCGATTGGGGCCGAGTGTAGGCCTCGCGAGAGCTCGGGCAGGGCCTTACCTTGACGTGCCACATGTCCAAGGGCGCGGCGCCGAAACTCTGAAGGACCGGAATGAAGCCGGTCTGTTTCACGCCGCTGAACATGATGGAGCGCTCGTACTTGCACTCGGCGCGAATCAGGACGCGTGCTCATCCGCGGCGGCACGCAAACGCGCTCGCTGACGCGACGACGACTGCATCGGCCACTGCACTGGGCCACAATTTCAAATGAATCCTCATCGCCCTCCGCGCATCTACCGATTTCCAACCTTCTCCGCGTCGCCAACTCACACGTTGTCAAGTTGTCATCGGCACCCCAGCAGAACAGCCGGGCAAACTCCTTACGCGACGCGAACTTCAGGCTCAACCAGTGGACAACGTTCACGGCTTCGATTCGAATTTGATTTCGAGGCTCCTTGACCCGGCATATAAACCTTCGCATTCACAAACTTTGCTCGTTAGACTTTTGTATCTACCGTATAATCTGAAACTTTGGACTTGAATCTGTTGCTCGCATAATATTATTACCATTTAATCAATTCAATGTATTTTTCAAGGTGTCTCTCAACTGCTAGAAAAAATCGCATATTAGATAAGAATAATAATTTCGGGAGTAAGAGTTGGCCCCTGTGAATAATAAAAGTCAAAAATTTATTCTTGTGAAATATTTTTAGCATTTTGGAAAATAAACCATTCATGTATACAGAATCACAACTTGAAAGATGATTGAGTAGATTATGGTGACTTTGATGGTTGACGAACGCAACCCCCTACTTCCCATGCTTTTTTACTCGCGGATTTGTTATTCGCGGTATCCTCTTGGGACGTAACCCCCGCCAATGCGGAGGTTTGCCTGTACAGTAAAACTTGTATGCTTCGGGCACCTCCGATTCCATACAGCCAGGTACCCAATTTATGGAGGGCTTCTGATCAACGATGTAATTATGGTTTCAAGAGATCGTGATCATGATAATGTAGAACCCACACTAGTGACAGGTTTTACTGTATCTGTTTTTTTTCTTCAATTTTCATCGAACAATGATGTCTCGTTAATCTGTTGAAAAGAGATATTTTTGAAATGCTCAGTATTCGCTCTAACTGAAATTAAGCAAAACTGTTTAGCGCATTCATGGAGTTTTTCGATATTTTCATACCCAGACGGAAAAATTGATTCCAATAGCCCGATGTCATTCAGTAGTTTGCAATTCGTTACGTGGATACCTCATTTCGTAATTCCAAGATCCGACTTTGAGTAAATTTCGCGAATCAATTATTCTACCGTCGAAATTTCCTGCTCCGTGTTCAACTCTATTATTGTGCACCCAAAAGCCCACCATGCAACTGAGAGCTTTATGCACAAAAGGCAATAATGCCACTTTCAAGATTTTGAGAAGATAATTTTGGCTGCTCTGGGAAGCACTTATGGACAGGGTGCAACGACGATGCAAAAGGTACGAATCTTTTGATTTACAGCTAACGACTAGTTCCGACTCTCCGCACAATATAGACGAAGAGAAATTGAGAGATCTCACTGCAGCAAAATCAACACCCTCGTAATTTTTAGATGCTATTGAATTCTTCCAAAGTCTTGATCCTCGTAGATTTTGAGTTATTCATCATCAATTTTGAATTAAGAAGGGAAATTAGAAGTTTGACCTACCCCCTAAAGGATCACTAAAAGTGAATAAAAAGTAGTTGAATCTCAAAAGATGTTTGCTTCTTAAACTTTGCAAGAAAAAAAATACTCCTACAGAGTGGGCCCACAATAAAAAGAAGGCTCCATAACGCGCAGAATTTATCTCAATCATCAATTCTAATAAAATGATTGAAAATTTAGATCTCAAAACGGACCTTACATCCTCCCATTTTACTTACAATTTTAATCTTAATTATGAGGGTAGCCGCCTATTAATACAATTTTGATGCTTACAAGGGGAGGCTCAGGTCTTCGGAACACCAATCTTCACCAACATTTTTTTACAGACTCGTATTACCCGAGAGTATGAAAAATCCCAGACACTTTCGTCAAATGGACCTTCTGTTCCGAGATACAGCTATAGAAATTAGCATTGATTTTTCATCTATTGGATTTTTCATCTACTATGGGTGATATAGGAATGTAAAAAATTTTTGGTGGGGATTGGTGACTTGGACCCCTGGTCCTCCCCTTGTTTGTAGCAATAAGCTGCGCTACTACGTACATCCTCATCAACATTTCCAGAGAATCAATGAAATTGATATAATCTACGACACTGAAAAGAATATTTCGTGCAATACTCATAAGGGTGGACTCACTGCCATTTTGCGAATAAGTATGAAATTTCTTTGCTGGATGCCGAGAAATGACCAAAAATATGGCAAAAAAACTATTTGAACGACTTTTGCTAAAAAGGACTACTGAGGAGAGGGACTTCGAGGGGCGGGATGATGCGCTCATCGAACAATGGTTATCTTATGTGTTTTCTGTCGTAGAATCCGAAAAACAAGCTCACTTCACCCCTCAACGTCGAGAAACTCTTCTAAATTCAAAACAACTGGATCAGTGAGGAAAATCGACGTTTTTCAGATTTTGCTGATATCTCTTAAATCCAAGGTTTTGTGAATACTGCGTTTGAATCGGCCAAAACCGATCCGGAGGTATACCTTCCCGTGCATATTTCAACCTCGTTAACGAAATTCTGGTAATTTTATCGAACGTAAACAAATCAAATGTATAGCACGGGCCAATGACTTTAAGTAAATTTTGCTTCAAAATCTAAAAAAAAACTCTTATAATACACTGCGGGTGCTACATTTGAAATTTTTGATCCCGCGAGGACGCGTTCTCTTTGGTTTCACTTGTAGTTTCGAGCAAAATTACTATTATGGATGCCCAGGAAATAAATAGGTCGATCGTCATAGAACGTTCTCCACGAAGAAGCAATGTCGTATTTTGAATATTGTTCGAGTTAATTCAAGGGAACGCTGAAATGTTCTGATGATACCCATTCCTTCCTGGGCATCCACAGTAATTTTGCTTGGAACTGCACGTGAAACTAAAGAGAATGCGTCCTCGCGGGATCAAAAATTTCATCGGTATAACGCCAGTAGTGCATTTTGACAGGTTTTTAGATTTTGAAGCAAAATTGCTTGAATTCAGTAGAATTTGCTTAGGTTCGTAGATCCGTACTCCAAATTTGATCCGCTCACGTTTCATAAAACAACGAGGATCGTGTCCAGGAGGTCAAAATACATATGGGCTGAGGTACTTTCGGGATCGGTTTTGGCCGATCAGAACGTACTATTAGCAAAACAAATCTTAGATTTATGTGCAAACAGCAAAATCCGAAAACCATCGATTTTCCAACTTGATCCAGTTGTTTGAATTTAGAAGAGTTCCACGACGTTGAGGGGTGGAGTGAGCTTGTTTTTCGGATTCTACGACAAAAAACTCGCAAGAAAATAATTGTTCGATGAGCGTATCATCTCGCCTGCGAAGTTCCGCGCCTCAGTAGTCCTCATTTACAAAAATCGTTGAAATTGAGAGTTTCTGTTCTATTTTTGATGTAACTCCAAGGCTTCACCGGAAAAAACATTTCTCGGCATCCAGCAAATTGCATTACCATTTCGATAAGGATGGCAAGTATTCAGCTTTCTTTCGAGTTCCTTAAATATCCACGGAGATGAGTGTTTATCTGACCTGTTCTAATGGAAGTGATTCCATAATATCGGATTTTGGATCAATTATGGGACTTTTCCTATCATATTCAATTACTCTCGCGTGGCAGCTCTAACTAAATCATAAAGAATGATACGAGATATATAATTTTGCACTCGAATTTTTATACTGTCAATAATGGCTTTATAAAATCCTCAAGTCCCCTGCTATGTATTGGAACCAATCGCAAATAACAGAGTTTCATACAGGGCAGATACCGAATCCGCAGTTAAATCATAAAGATTGTAATTATAATGAAGTTATTGGTTTTTCCTGCAAGTGTTTATTCACACTTTTGCGACGTTTTAACTACTTTTCTGATATCCATTCTCAAGCTTCAATGAAGAATGAGGTGATTTATAACGTAAAATCATATTGAAATCATTCCAGAAAACTTGCTGGTGTTGTCGACAAAAAAATCAGAATATCACAGTCCTCCAAACCCT
>JAPYYZ010003605.1:0-11443 GCA_030522705.1 Eretmocerus eremicus
GCCCAGTGAGCCATCGTGAGCGCAGTCATGGTTCTCTGCAGAGCCGACCTCGAGTTGAGATGTGCGAGCAGTACTTTGGCGTAGCAGAGCGAGGGGCTGGGTATTTCTGGCGTGTAGACGACATTCGGCGCCGGCCTCACCACGTACCCGGAGAGTCGACCGAGCATTCTCGCGGCCATGCAACGGGCCCTCACGACGTTGGCCCGCCTCGTATTTTGGGCAACCGACTCGATGCCACCGAGGTAGGCTTTCAACTCGGACGACGTCGACGACGACGACTTGGAACTCGAGTGGTTGGACGAGGCAGCCTCCTGCTGTTGTTGCGAGTCCTGCGAGCTGGTCGCCGACTTGAGCTTGTGCGAGTTCATGTTGATCAGGAGGCTTGGATTGAAGGGCACGTGCTCGGGCTGCATGGCGAGGCAGAGCCACGTGCTGACGAGGGGACAGGCGGCGTGAAGCAGAAGCTCGAGATCGCTGCGAGTGACGAGATTCTCCCAAACGCGCTCGGCCACCTCTTGTATGCTGCAGATGTGCTCGATGAGAACGCGCTGGAAGACGTTGCGCAGGGCCTCCTGGAGGACGACGCCACCCTCCTCGCCCCAGCGTTGCCTCGGGCCCAGGTTGTTGTCGGCGTCTTCGCTGGTCAGCGTTTCCAGAGTTTGAAGGGTAGCCTTGCGCACGCTCGAGCTTGAATGATTGAGAAACGGCCATAGACGAGGCAGAATCTGATGAAATAGAGGGATCATTTTAGTGGGTCATCGAGATGCAGTTGAATAAAGGATCTGAGCGAGACTTACTTGTGACAAGGGTTGTGGAGTCAAACATGCTCTAGCGGCGGGCAGTGATAGGATGGACGCAAGGAGGCCCATAAAGCTGCTGCAAGCAGCTGCCAGGTCGTCCTGTTCCTTGAGCAACTGCCAAAGTCTCAATATTATGGATTCTAGTTGAGCTGGACGCAGCAGTCTCGGAAGATCAGATGCAACGGGTATGAGAGCGCTCGCCGCCATGGCGCCCACGTCTTCAACGGAGTCGGAGAGGCCTTTCATGATCGCTGGAAAGGCCGGGGGCAGTATCTCGTCGCGCAAATCATTGCGCACAGCCAGAAGATATTTGATAGCTAAGAGAGCGCCGTGTCGAGCCTCCCACTCGGCGTGCTCGAGGAGACTCAGCATCACTTGCAACAGATCCATTATGTCCTTACTGTCTACAATATTATTTGAATTTACTTTTTCCTTGTGTTGGTGGTTTTCTATTATTTCTTGGTCACCATTCGTTTCAACCTTGATTCTGGCTTTCTTTTTGTTTGATACTAGAAGAATGAGAGATCCAAGAGCTTGAGCGCAAGTTTCACGAACTGGGGCAACGACTTGATCGGATATGAAGTCACCAAATCGATCGATGCCCAAGACGCAAAGAAGGCGCAAGGACGCGTCAATTATCCATCGACGATGACTCTCCTCCATTTCCTCCTCTGTTTGATTTCTAGATTTGCCTGCTCCTGAAAGAACCAATTGCTCAAGTCTTTGATCTTCTTAATGGGCCAATAGACAAAGAATCATTGAGAAATTATAGGATTTTACCTCTGCCATGGACTTTGATGAATTCCCTGAGAGCAGTTGCAGCTCCGTGTCTCACCTCCCACTTCATGCTGAATAGATCTTGGATTAGGCTCTCCGCAAAGGCTTCCAAGGGCCAGTCAACAGCTGAGTCGGGCCAACAACCTGTTCCATCTGGCACTGCACATCGTGGATCAGTCACTGTACCAGTTGCAATGTTGTACCAAGCCCCTATGCTGCCACTGTCTTCCAGTTTAACTTTCTTACAAGACTGCTCAGAATTCTGTGTAGAAGAGGAATTGGAAGCATCTAAACTGTCATCAGGGTCACGAGAGCGTTGCTTGGAGATAGACTGCCTTGCTTTCCTGCGAGCTCTGTTCATCTCCCTCCTGCTCAGTCCCATGCTGTGTTGTAGTGCCTCTTCGATGGACATTTTTTCTGACTCTGATTTACAGTTTGGCAAGGACACGGGAGCTAAGTCATCGGCACTGAATAAATCCGAGGCATTGACCCCCATGAGTTTTGGATCGAGACCCAGTTTTGAAGCCAGTAACTTCTCATCTTGCGCCGGTGCCTGTTCTCCATCGACTATCATGAGATCGTACTCTGTGCCCTCTGAGCCCGCAAGGTAAGAGCTCTGGGCCAGCACCTTGGTCATGTCAAAGTTCTCCAAGCACAGCTTGTTGTCCCACTTGTGTAGCAGCGCCGAGCTCTCTCCTGGTGCCCACAAACAACACGCTCCAATCAACAAAGCTCATAACGCACACACAAGAGTCTGAAAGCAACTCACCATTGCCTGGCTCTCTCTTGATGGGCTCAGGATCCCAGACGGGCACCTGCGAGATGATGGCCTGCACAGCCTGGGCCGCGGCGATCCTCGTGTCCCACTGCGACGACTTGAGCAGGGTGGACACCCTGGCGAGGAGGTGGTGCAGCTCGTGGGGATGGAGTCGCTGTGCCTCGCCCAGCTGCTGCGCGGCGGCATTCTTGGTCATGGGATTCGTGCCAGTGTCCAGGAGGATGAAGAGCCTGTCGAGCCTGAAAGCAGCGAGCAGAGCATGACATTCCGCGAGCGAGCAGCGAGGGGCGTGTTTCTGGGGCAGCGTCTAACCTCGATGTCATGTCTGCGACGACGACGGAGGCAGCGGGTGGTCAGCGCCAAGCTGCCGTCTCCCTCGGCTCCTCGGCTGCAACAAGGGCGCAATTTGAGCGGGCGAAGGGTGTCCATACAGGGGCGTACAATTTTCGCGCGCGCCCTCGAAGGGCTCGACGCGCAAAAAGACTCACTCTCTCTCTTTCTCTCTCGATCGATTATGTAGCTCTGTCTCTGTCGCACTCACCTGGGGCGCTCGACGCGTGGAAGCTGCTGCACGAGGTGTCGGCGAGCGCGGGAGGTTGGGTCCCCGTCAACCCACTCGCATGGCAGTGTCCCAGGAGGTGGTGCAACGTCGCCCCGGGCGCATCACACGGGACAGCGGGGCCGCCGAGGATGCATGGCGCCGGGGACGCGTTGTGGAGGAGCGATTTCGCGGAGAGATGCACATCGTACGGGCATCACATTTATACTGACAGCCATACTGCTGGCGAAGCGAGTTTTGTGCCCCGGCCGAGCGCCCATTGGTCGACGCCCGCGCAGCGCCGCCGCCGCCGCAAATCCCATTCATTGGCGATAGCCCGATAGCGCTGACCATGTGTTTGTTGTTATGTTGCCGCCCGGGTACCTGTGGCTCTTCTGCTTTTGTTTCCGGAGCAAAGCTCGCGCGCGTGAGGCACGCTCTGTATATGTCCGATTTTCTATTCCACCGCGCACTGGAGAATTATGTTCCGCGGTAGAGGAGCACGCAACCGGATGCAAAAGGCTCGGCGGAACGAATTCCAAATGGAAGCAGCAGAGAGCGAGTGTGATGGATTTGTGCCTCGCGAGTACCGCGAATGACGTGGGCTTGCTGAGGTGTAGGTACTGTAAATCGAGCGTAGTAGCGGTAAATCATTGCGTTCGATACGGAAGCTCTTTTTCTAGGGAGGTCCATGCAATTATTCACGATTCAAAACACTTGACCAAGGCATTTTCGAGAATCGAAAGCGCGAGACCAATTTCGACTTTTTAAGAGAAGAAATCTCACGCGACAAGATGATGAATCTCGAAAGCTCGTGGAGTCGTACAGCATGATATGTTCGGTTTTCATCAACTCCTAATTGCAAAAAAATTTAGACTGACGAGTTTTTCGTAATTCAAATACCATATTGCTTCCAAATGTGACAGAATTACAAAGCTATCTTAATTGCCAATTACATGGGCAGTTCTTCCGAAACTTGCTCGGTCTCCGACTATAATCATGATGCCAGTACGTGTTGCACATAAACGACGTATTTTTGGTGATTTCGGATGAAGATGGAGACGAAAAAATTTACCAAACTCGGATTATAATCGACGAAACTGGCTAATCAAATATAACGGTTTCGAATCAATCGAAAAGCTTCTCAGACAGGAAGCTAATAATCCCGCTGCAGTGTTTGGGAGGACATCTTCTGTTTTCGAAGAAGTTTGAGAGAATCATCTACAAATTGCAGAAAATCATTGATGAACACTCGGAACATCAGGCAAATCTTCTAGAATTTGTGAAGTTGGAAATACGTTGAAGATATCGAGTGCTGGAATATAAGCATAATCAAAAAGCAAATACAAACTCGAATTAGTTCGAGAGCTTCACAATCATGAAAATGAGCGCACCCTAAAAATATAGAGGAGGACGATTTGTAACTTTTCGTCGTCGAACCACGCTAATGTAATGGTTGATCTTAATTCACGTTTTTCAAATTTGATCATTCGAGATGCATGTGCCTGGATGTCAGCGCGAGACAAAAAATCGAGCAGTCAAATCCATAGATGTCAGAGTTTCTCGTGTTAGCGTTTCTGCGATACTAAAGAACAAAGTTATATATGAAACTTCCCGATGAGTTCAAGCCCGATAAATCTCATTTACTCACCAAGAGAGGCCATACGCTCCGCATCATGGATTTGGCTGAATCGTTGGGAATAGTCTCCTTTTGGTGCCAAGAGATAATATCCAAAGCCCCAGAGTATAACGCGCACGACCGTTTTTGAGTTACACTTACAGCCCATGTCATTAGCATGACAGGTATACCTACAGATGTCACTTTTTAACATGGGCCTATATGGGTAATAGTGATAGTCTGGGCTATATCTCAAAAGCGGTTGGGCGTTGGACATTGCGGCTTTAGATATCATCTTTTGGCCCCAAAAGGAGACCATTCCGAAAGTTTCAGCCAAATCCGTGATCCGGAGGCTGTGGCCTCTCCTAGTCAGTCGTATATATAATGACCCGTAGGTAGCACAGTATTGGCAGCTCTGTGGGTGGAAATTTAAAGTGCACACAAAGTTCTTGGCTCAATTTCTGAGACCAACTTTCATCGAGTATCGTGAAACTATGCAAAAAAGGGGCTAAAAGTGGAAAATCGAGCTTTGACGTTAATTTTCGGGGAATCGAACAAGATGTCGAGGATAGGAGAGAAGAGAGTGAGGAACCGACGACGCAAGCGTTCACGGTGCACTGTTTGCGTGCAAACCTGCGGATCTATTGTTATTTCAAAATTGAGTTGTATCATCAAACATAAGTTACACCAGAATCACAAAAAGTCCTCGCTTTCAACTTGAGAGATAATCAGCTCGGCTCATATTAGAATTCTGATTCAAGCCATATACGGCCAGTTTGATCTCATTCTACGGTTATTTTTTTGGGCATATCGTGGAAGAAAATTAGAAAAATCTCATCATAAGTTTAAAATTTCATGCGCCATTAATTTCCTCACTCAGATTTTCGATTTGGATTAAAATTACGGACTCTTATTTAGTGACCATCTACATTTTGTCATAGAAAATTTTGAAAAATTCTTGGTGGCGTAACGTGGTATGTAATTTCTTTAGAAGT
Source organism: Eretmocerus eremicus (assembly GCA_030522705.1). NCBI lineage: Eukaryota > Metazoa > Arthropoda > Insecta > Hymenoptera > Aphelinidae > Eretmocerus > Eretmocerus eremicus. The sequence continues at coordinate 5,507 of JAPYYZ010003605.1, forward strand.
ACAGAATAATGATTCAGTGGAAAAATCAAGTTTCGATTTTCGGTAATGCTTAGAAAACGCACACCGCCAACATTCTTTAGCGCGTATTTTTCACTTAGAATTCTCAATCTAAATCAGATTGTCATTGAGAAATTGATGATATGACGATCGAGGATTGCTGAATATATCTAAATGATTTCAAATCGAGAGGGTAAAATCACGACGAGTCTGAAATAATGTCAGGTGGAGAGAGGGGGCTTGAACCCACACAACATCTTTTATATTTTGTTTTCAATCTATCGGTGAATCTATCGGTTATTGAGATGTATCGTTCATTCATTCGAACAGCAGATATTGCCGCCGTTAAATGTAACTGATAAATAATTTGTTGCAAAAGATTTCAGTAATAATTCAGATCTTATTCTCGATGAGAAATTGCTCAGAGGACCGTGTTTGAGATGATCAGATAGGTACGAAATGAGTACCAACCGCTAAAAATGAATATGCACCATTTTTTCTGCACCGAAATCATTGAGCCCGACGATTGAGTGGGCAAAGGATGTCAACAAATATTACGACGCTTTAATCAACTAAATAGAGCAAGTACTTCTCAATACTACTTTGGAATCCAAAATGTAACATTTACTCTGATGACAGTCTATTTCAATAAGATGACCGCTAGAAGATTTTAAGCTCACAAAAATTAAATTAAGGCAACAATTTAGCTTGTAAAAATCAAGCGTGTACGACTTTGTTATTATAAGCACTGTCGCCTGATATTATTGATAGACCCCTGATAATATTTGGAAAAAGAACGACACCAATTCAACGGCTCGCAAGGAAGTCAAAGGAATTGATCGTGCCAATATTGATTTCCGGCAATCATTGGATTGCTTACAAGAGATAATCAATCATCGAAAAATTATAACTTATGAAATGAACAGAACATGGGAACTATTGAAATAGAAGAATAACAAATCAATAGTTTGACCATATGCTTGAAAATAGAAGGTATGCAATGCTATAATTCATAAATAGTAACTAATTTTGACAATAGGAGAAAATGATTATTCAAGTCAGTTAAATTCAATAAGTTTTCAAGATTTCTGCAAGAAAGGTAGCTAAGCCTTGGAAGCTGGATGTAAGTACTAGACTGTTTGAGAGGAGGAGAATCAGAATTCGGTCCACATCTCGCAAGTGAAAACGATTTCCATCACAAGACCATTCTTCAGCAAAACAAAATTATTAGACATAACTAGTTTGGAGTGGTTGATCAAATCCAGTGAAATTAATGATCATTGCAAAGAAACTCTTGACACTTTAGATCAAATTGTTGATAAAGAAACGAAATCCTAGATCCACTTCACCTGTGGAAGTTTCGTGGGGGTCTCCCTTGCAGAACATGCGCGCGTACTCAACGGCGTAAGGCTCGGAACTGCCTTTCAAGCTTTTTTGGTAATCCGTATTCTTCGATGTTTGGTAATATTACTCTCCGAAAGTTGTTCCTCAGAGATTCGCAAGTCCTGTTTCTCAGGTACTAAATGAAAAAAAGTACGGTATTAATTCAACTCTGGTATTATTATATTGACATAACGCTGTAATAAGATACCTACCCCATCTTGATGCATTTCCTGGTAAATTTTTGTACCTTTAGCACTAGCTATTTGATCAGTCATGACAAAATATCTAATAAGAATTCTGCGTTCCAGTAAAGACAATACTCGCCTGAAATTGGACAAAGTTGTTTATTTGTTGAGGAATCAGAAATCATAAAATTCCAAGTGAAACTCACCCAGGATTTGAATGAAATCTATGCGGTCGGGGCTCAAGTAGACATCTTGGGTTTTCACAAGGATTACTGATGACTTGATCCCGTGGTGGCCGTCGCCACCATTGGTCCCTGTTATTAGCAAAGAATCAGATATTGAAAATCAACAACTGCTTCACTTCTGATTTGTACTAATATCTCATCTTCATCTGGATGTTAATGTAATCCAGGGGGAAATTTGAATTGGTCGGAAATATTGATACCTGTTGGCGGGTTCATGGACATCTTGTTTTTCCTGTTCCTCTTGGCCTGAGTCACTATCCATTGACAGTTCATTTGTTGACCCTTCTGAATCTTTGTCTGCGATTGCACTTACCTTTCCTTTGGATGTGCAAGGTTGATTATTTTCTGTATTCCCCTTAATGAAAGGTTGTTTTACTTTTGAGTTTTGATTTTCCTCTACATTTTTTTGCATCCATCCTTCATCTTGATCTGATGCGGAACTACTCAAAATTATTTCATTAATTCTTGAAGAACAAGATTGTGTGGTATTTTCCATTATTTCATCAGTTTTCAATTTCTTCTTCCTCAAATGGGGTCCCTTAACGAAGGGTGCTTGATTGTCACTGGATGAATTACTATCCAATCTTTTTCTGATCTTGCACTTTTCAGTCTTGTCTAAAGTAAGCTGTGATCTGACTGAGCTTGACTTTTGATGAGATTTTAGTGTGCCATTGTTATCAATTTGTTTCACATTGGAAAGATCATCAGAACTGTCATTAGATGATTCTTCAATTATTTTGTCTGCAAACTTAGTCCTTTCTTCAGAGCAGCCATAATTTATTGAGTCAACTGATTTGACTCTCATTTGGTTATTGCTCTTTTTTAATGTACTCCTATCGGATGGTTTTTCATTTTTTTCACCATATGTTCCACTGTCTATGCTGTAAGAATCATTTTCTTCATCAGAGAGCGATTCCTCTCCACTTATGAAGTCAGATCTTTTCTCAACAGAAAACTCTCTCAATTTTCCCGCTGCTCTCATGCGTTCTTGAATTTCATTCATATTATCAAAAAATTCAGCATCTACAGAATTCAAATTCCTCAAAGGTCCCTTGTAGTCATCACTGCCTTCAGATTTGATCATTTGTCCAACAATTGGGGCAGATGGTTGATTTGATAAAATACCATTGATTTCTTCTCTTCTTTCAGATGGAGCAGCCTTAGTGGTTTTAGAAAAGAGATTATAAGCATATTTGAAGAACCTGAAAGAATCAGATATCAAAAGTTGAGTATGAAATGGAAGAGAGCATATTATGTATCATGGCTCTAACAATGTAAGAGATAATTAATCATGATTGGAGTAAATCATAATAAGCTATCGTATATGTGACAAGAGACAATACATGGACTTGACAAAAGTATGTGTCTGTAGATGTGATATTAATTTTCTGTGGATGATTTTCTAAATGATTGAGGTAATCAGACTTAAGCTTTCCAATGAATATGAACAAGAAAATTGCATTCATTAAAAAGTGATATACTTTTGCCGATCATTTAAATAAAATTTAGAATAAGGTTCACATTAAGGAATTAATCATTCCCTTCATGTGAAAATTTTGATGGAGCAGTTTTTTCTTTGTGCATTTGTTTGATCCGTAACTAAGAATTGATTTATGATTTGAGTGGTTATGCCCCTGAAAGTTGACAAAATGAAAGAGAATGAGACACTGTACTTTTGGAATTACATGCAAATTATTGATTGACCAAGTTGAGAAAGTATATCAATTCTGATGAATAACTTACGAATATTTGGAGATGTCAAGTGGTTTTTTTGCTTCTATTGAATCCAGAATGTAAGCTAAATGATATAGCTTGTGCCGCTTTGGTCCCTTTACAAGTGATGGATAGGACTCTTCAACAAGGATATAATCAGCATCATCACAAACATATGCGCCTAAATCCTATGAAATGACAATTATTATAAGTCAAAAATGAAAGGATTCCTTGCGATGACTGGCAAAGCAAATAGTGATTAGAAGTTTAGTCATAGAGTGAATTGAAACAGTTATGAGTTATCAAGATTGAAGATGAGATCAAGTTCACAGCTTGAGAAAGAAAATAGTTGTAGATTACCTGCACAACTTCTATAAAACCCTCTTTGGTTTCCGTGTCGAGACCCTCAAAGTTGAATTTGTATCCTCTAAAGAAATCTCGATTGTTCAACAGAAAATCGGTGGGCTCGTGAGCACTGATTTTCTGATTTGTCCACCCGTTCACGGCACCTTCCATATTCGGAGCACTTGGACCACCTCATGGGCGCAACGAAAATTTTCTTTGTTCCTCAGTTTTGAGAGGATGAGGGATAATCAGTCAACTTCGAAGAATTTCGACTTTGGATCTCCCATAACAGCGACTGCGGAATTGGTGTGTATGTACATTCGGATGCATTCCCTGAATTTGTAACTTGTTGCAACTTGCAACTGAGCGCGAACTCGAACGACAACTGGCGCGAGGTGAGGTTAGGTCACTCTAGGGGATTTACCATATATGTGTATGTATATATAACATATTTATATATAGGGACCCTCGTACCAAGCGCACCAACGCGCTGATGTTTGAATCTAAAATCTTTGTAAATCTTTTCTGGATCCAAACAGATGGAGACACCGAGTCTTTCAGAAATACCGTAGAACGTAGGCTACTTCAGCCTCATCCTAAAAAATGAAATTCAAATCGACGTGGAGACGGAAATACAAATTGTGAAGCATCCTAACTAGTTGGTCCCATTTTCTTCGTCAACTTTTTCAATTATTTAGTGTAGCACAGTAAGGACCGAATACTATTGGCGTCATTTGAATTCTTTCAATGGATTTGAAGGAATCGATAAAATTGCGACCTCTAAAACTTACCCCTGGTTCTACGATCAGATTGCTTCGAATTAAATAATTCCTCAATATTATTTCTCAGTTGGTGGTAGTCTCAAATTCAAGATCCCAATTTTCTGAGCCGGTTTCTCAAACTTATATTCTGATACCGTGCACCGTTTCATGTTAAAAGGCTGTGTTCTTTGAAAAAGTATTCAAGTACAGTTTCTGAACTAACTGATTGATAAATCTCATCAGACTGAAAATATCCCATGGGAGATGATGAAAAAAGCTTCAAAATAAGCTAAGCTACGTTATTAAGTTTGGATACATGATATTCAAGTTACGGCAATTTGAAGAGAGAAAGTGCTCTTTCCTTTGATTTTTCGGCTCAAATTTCCCGCTGTGATTGTAGTTTTTGGCGTCTTTCGTAAAACTGGAATTACTCGGCTCCTAATTATCGAATTGAGACGAACCTTGGCTCATGTTGAAGCTCTTTATTACATAAGAAACCTCCTATTTGGAGCTTTTTTGCCGGTTTCCTTTATTCCTTGTTTGAATTCCACTGAAAAATTATCCTTAGGATCTCACGGGATCTCATTGGGTCCTGTACTCATCGACTCCCATGGTATCTTATAGGGCCCGGTCGGACCCCACGGGTTCCATTGGGATAAAATCTTGGCATCTAGTGATTAGTGAGCCTAAAGTACTTTAGGCTCACTACTAGTGATATCCTATGGGATCCCATTTGACGTTATACAGAGTATAGTATGGTATCCGATGGAACCCTATTCATAAAGGATCCCGGAGAATTTAAATGGGAACAGCTAGATACTCGCGGGATCTCGTGCGGTTTCACATGGACCCACGGGATACCCCGAAATTTTTTCCGGCAGGGAGTTCCAAAAATTTGCTAGTTGCAATCGCTCTGAGGGTATGATTGGCCCGCTAAAATTTGGATTTGAACGCACCCAAGCTCGTTTCAAAGGTTTTGAAACAAGCTTAAAAATAAATCGAGGATTTTGGAAAATGTTGAGATGTGAAGCTTTCTTGCACGTTCCCTTTTTTCTCTTACGACATTAAAAATGTGCCTCGTTTCTGGATTTAGCCAAGAATAGGGCTCACTTTCGGACTACCCTAAGTAGTGAGCTAAGGGCTCACCAGGCCTAGCAACCCTGAAACCAGGCTCGATTCTGGCACTGTAGGGCATACGCGGTATCTGCACACGTGTTGCGCGACGTAGGTAGAGCCTGGAGACTCCATTCGTCGTTTCCTTAGTAACGAGTTCGTAAACAAAATTATGAATGCTCAAAAACGAGTGAG
>JAPYYZ010003606.1:0-11438 GCA_030522705.1 Eretmocerus eremicus
AGTACCTGTGCGCGAAAGTCACGCAACGGCTGTCGGACAAAGACAACGCGCAATAACGAGGCTCGAGCAAGGTGCGAGTATTTGTCGCGCGGTGGGGGACTCTGATCGCCCTCAATTCAAGCAACCCATCAGCGCAAGTATAAAGGGACTGATGAGACAGAAAGTAAGTAAGCTGCAGCAGATGCTCGTGTTCACTCGTGTTCTTGGCGCGCAAACCGGCCCTAAACTGCGAAGCAGCGTGACGCTCGGCTCTGGTAAATTGCTCGGCCTGCGAATGAGCCTCTCTCGTCATTCCCGCGATCGGTCACCCGCAATACAACCCGAACCTCTGATACGAGGCATCTTTTTTCCCCCCGAAGCGCTTCTCGGGCTTCGTGGGCCGGGTTTCACGAAATTCAAGTGGTCGCGGCCGGATCCGATTATCGCAGGGCGTTGCACCCGCTCCTCGCACGTGCGAATTTTCTCCACACCTGCTCGGCCGATCCGATGTGTCATTTGGAGCCAAAATTTGATGGATCGCTACGAATTTCCGAGCAAGGGGTTCGTAGATTGGTCGTTTGATAGCAGTCTGAAGACGCTCTTGACTTTACTCGGCTAATTGAACGGCGGAGAATTACGAAATGGAAAGGTAATTGTTGCATCAACTACAGAGGAACAAGAATTACCTCGAGAATTATTTTACAAAACCCAACTATAAAGCAATACGTCAGGCAATTTTGCACGGAGATTCGGTGTAGGGCTTCATAATATTTCTTTTCTGAACCAAGTAAAAAGTACGTTTGAAAGGGAAGGCCGCTTGAAATCTTGATCTGAAGGTAAACGCCATTCGGTTCGTTTTCGGTGAAGGAATAGTGTTGATTATTCTCTACACGGGGCAAATATTGAAAGATTCACTGGAGGAATATTTTGATGTCAGAAAAAATCACAAAAGAAAAGAAAAAGAACAACGAGGGCGCGTCAAAGCTCAAATCTCTATATCATCATGTGAGAGACCAGTGTCGCGTCGAAAGTGAACTAAGAGCCTCAGACACTATCATCTCTGAAAAAACCCTTTGATCGTCGATAATGCAAAATTTTTCATCGAGTCAATAACGACGTTATGAGCGGCCGGTGCACTTTACAACGCTGCGCCAGTACTCGCAAGCTCTCCGGATAATTGATCGCTAGGCGACCGCTCATAACATGCTCGCTCGCTCGCGTGATATACACAAGTACGGCCCAACTCGATTTATGGTCGCTCAGGAGCGCAAGCTCGTCTCTACTTTACGGTGCGTTTGGCCCTAATTAAGCGGCAACCGCGCGTCCATCTCGCCCAATTGAGTTAGTCCGCCACACACGGCCACTCGACTCTTTATCCCATATAAACCCCAGATCGCGGAGATGCACAGGATTTGCCTCAAGAATTTCTCACGACCAGATTAGCCCGAGTAGAAGCAGATCAGCCGAGGCAAATGCAATCAAAGCCCAGCCCTTTTTTCCGATAGCCCGTATTATCGAGAGCACTTTCCCAACTAATTGGACATTTTACTAGCGGGCAGTCGTATTAGCTGTGTTCGTGACTATAGATGAGCGCGCGGTGCTATGCCCCTGCGAATAGCCGACGACGCGGAGATCGGAGCGATCGAGGAGGCGCGAACGTGACGGAAAGGGTTGCAGAGAGTCGATGACCGCAAAGTGGAGAAGGAGAGGATGCGGGTATATAGATGCAGGGGAAGAGGCATCCTGCGAGTCTCGGGCAGCTGAAATCGCAACTCGGGCGAGCGCGGGGAACCGCGCGATGTTGTATTGTAAGCCATGGCGAATCGCTCGCTTTGTTCCGCTTCTTGTTTGCACTCGCTGTGATGGCTGCGGCAGCGAATGAGGTCTCGCGCATACTCTGCACCGATTCGTTTTATTGCGGGGCAGGCTGCGTACGGGGCGTGTGAGACGCAACGCGAGTGAGTATTATACAGAGACGTAATGAACTTGTTGGTGGAGCTAGATTTAGGTCGCGAAATGAAAAGGGTCACTGGTAACTTTTTGAAGTTTCTTACGCCTCCAAAGAATGGAAAACATTCTTGTTACTTGTAAGGGTGCATGAGTGCGCGAATGAAGGAGAAGAAAGAGCTCTACCTCGCCAATATTCTCCATAAACTCATTAAAAAAAAAAATAATAATAATAATAATATTTCGAAAAAATAGAAACAATGCAACCTGCGTATTGATAAAATGCACCCATGTGAAAAATGTTGAGGTCAACTGGGGAAGAATGATGTTGGAGTATCTTATTTATTACAATTGCACAATAAATCAAATTATCCCAAAGGCTCTCCGCAAATCTCTTCAGAATTTTGCACAATGGAGCATTTTACCAATAATACCGTGTTTCGCCTATTATAGGACATCTCTGAAAATAAGACCTCCCCCGAATATAAGGAGTATCATCGAGGCCCAAAAAGCTCTAAGATATGTCATAAAAGACATTATAATAAGCAAAACACGGTATGCAGGGGGCATTATTTCTAATTTTTCAAAATACTGTTTGTTCCACTTTCAATTAATTTATAATGAGTGAGGTAGAAAATCTTCCTCTTGATTGAATCTTCCAACTTAGGATATAAAATAAGAGTGATCTTACAAAACAATTAGCGATACAATTACAAGGAGCAATTTCATAAGAACTTTGATCGACAATAGAAGGACGAATAAGTAAGATTAAGAAATATTTAGCATTGAAAAATTGGGAAATATTTTAAATGAGTGACAGATTCAGTGGTTTCTTTTTTTGGAACATTCAATTTTCTGGGGACTAAATTCTTCTATTGAGACGACAAGAAAGGCCAGATTTCTGACTCCAGAATGATCCAATAAATAAAAAGATCTCGCAATTGAAAAGGACAACAAGGAACTTCCACTAGCTACACCAAAATTCAATCATCAAAATCTCCGATGGCGACAGAATCCCGAGTCGAGATCAAATGCATCCCGCGCGAGCTGCGTCGTTGCACCGCTGTGGAAAATACCACGGGTCACGGCAGCCTCTACCTCCGTTTACACACCATATAATACAAGGGGTCGAATAAAGCCGCAATACGCAAAAGCTGCGACGGAGCCGAGCTCGCGTGGGTAGAGGGGGTTCTCTCGATCGTCGAGTCGGGGGGTGTATAAACAGGGGGTGCCCGTCGCGCATCCAGCGCCATCGTCGCCATCCACGCTCGACGGATTCGATTCGTGCAGCAAGGTATACACAAAGCCCCAAAGCATCTCTCGGACTCTGACCAAGAGAGCGCGACTTTATAGCAGGGGTAGTTTGGCGGCCCCGCGCGTGCGCCTTCCGCCAGCATCGCTCGGCTCTCGGTATATAATACTCCGCATCGGCCTCCCCTATGTATACCGAGGAGATCAATAAGTGGACGGGCCGTATTGCTCTCGTTATACGCTCGCGCTCAAACCCCGGACACGCCGACTCTCTTTGTGTGTATCTGGCCGCTTGTACGCGAGCGACAGACACTCACGAGAGAGAGAGAGAGCGTAATCGGCGCGAAATGCTACCCCGAGAGCTCTTTGTTGCCCCGCGGGGGTGTTGTACGAGATTCGAAGCTATGCCGCTGTACGTATACGTGCGGAGAGGAAATTGACTGATAGACGAGCCCTGCGATAGCTTTTCGGCTGCCAAAGCCGAATAGCGACGCTTCTTTTTCATCACCCTTCGTCAGTGGCGGCGGCAATTCATCCCTCGACCCTATCCAAGCCTGCGAAAATCGACGCAGGGGTGAGCATAATGTAAGTGCGGTGATAACGTGTCCTCGAGCGGAAAGATTCAAGCAGCCCTGCCTCCGTGTGATGAGATTGAATTAGGGATGGTGAAATTGAGTTTGTGGGGTGTTCCCGCGTATATTTGGAACGTGCCGATGGTGGCGGATGGCGCGGCGAGTGGTCCTGCGGAATGAGCGTATTGGCGATGTCTACCTTACCGACTCGTATTCTTCCAAGTGAAACGAGTTGTCTCGTCTCGTTCTCTAGATCGCTGGAGAATTTTCAAGGCGCTTCTTATTCAGTGGAACATCCATGAAAGCAAATTATGTTATGATTGAGGGAGATAAGCCCAATTGGTATCAAGATGACGTTCGTTTGGATCATCTTTTCTGCAGGAATCTTGTTCTCGAGGAATGAAAACGAGACTCGCTGGAGGAATACAAATAACATGTCGAGAGATATAATCCTAACTGCACTGATGATAATCTGATTTCACGAAAAGATACCATTTGATGCCCGGGGGGCAGGCGAGAGGGCAGGAAACATCTTGTATCAGCCATTTGAAAGCAGCGAAAATATTATTGGACTCGGTCGTATTGGCGGTGCGACGAGAAATGCCGCAAATAATCAAGATTGAAAATTACCAAGGTTTCAAATTAATCGCATATAAGCGACGCAAAATCGGAATACGTTTACTTGCTCTCGAAAGGGGGAGAAAAGTAGCCTGCGGGTCGTTGGAGGAGCTCAAGGTTGCGAGAGTCGCTCTCCCAGAACGCTTCGGCTGTATGAAGAATATCCTTTTCCCGAGGCGAGTATCTCCCAACGAATCAAGCAATTTGTGTCGGCCATAAAATTCTGCTACTGAAAATATTCAGGTGACGCGAAATTCCGGTTCGATTTGCATAAGTCTGATCCACTTGGATGCCAAAGAAGAGAACATCGTGCAGATTATTTTTATATGCACTTTTACTTTGATTTGTATCTCTTGAACGAATTCGTCGGGTATCATTGTGCAGAAGAAGGATTTATTTCAATTTTTTATGTAGATCGTAACAGGGTTACGAGCTGACTTATGTCGGTGACAAATTGGCGCACGAGAATAAACTGCAGAAGAGCGAACGCAGACTAAAGAATGTTTCAATCTAGCACGTATCATCCACAGTGTAAAGCTGTGTGTAATTCGCAGAGGTTATGCTCCGAGAACGATTACATCATTCCGTGGCTTTTAGCGGAGGTGAGCGCACGATGATGCTGATGAATTCAGAAATATTGAGCTGTCTTTTTAACTACGCAAAAAAATTCTGAAATATTTCAAAATCATTGGTTTGAAAGGAGTGTGAAGAAATTCGATGACTGTCGTTGGCAAAAATATCTCAATATAGGATTTTTGAATAGCAAATTTCTTAAAAATATACTCGTTCCATTAAACAACCCTCGTTCTTTTTTTTCCAATGGCTTTGAGAGCCAAACAAAAATTCTATAATAATTAGTTTGAGGACGAGATTAAACAATCGAGTCAAACAAAAAAGGGAAGAAAATGCAAAATAATCCAACAGAATCGATGCCTATGAATTCCTCAGAGTTGACGTCAGATTCACACTAAGATCTAAGGCGAGCGATGCTGGATCCGACTTTTCACCAGTCGTGCTTCTACGTTGAGACTTTCATAGAGAAATCACCAGAATACTATTTTTCTTCTTCATCTGAGAATACCTCACATTCCATCATTTATTGGTGTTATCTACCTGAACATCATAATTCACGCTATAGAAAATCGTCCAACTATCGTTAGGATCGGCCCATGGTCATAAAATTCAAGGCAAAAGCCATCACCAACTCGAGGAAAATCATTTCAACTCGTCTCACCGCGCACAAGTGAATTAATGACTTATTTGCCGTTCTCCTGTACGTCTAAATCCACATGCGTCAATTCTTCCTCTCCGGCCTTTCAACACAACACTCAGTTGCCTTCTCCACCTAATTTGTCATTCAATTCGCTCCTCCAACAAATCTGTTTACCAAGTCACATTAGCAACTCGAACAACTACTGCCATATGTTTGTATCCATATAGTAATGCTATTAGATACAATCGTGCGTGTCCAACGTTTAGGCAAAAAATTCTTTGCATATATATATATCGTGCAGGCGAGAATATTAATGGCCTCGGCGCATTTCATAAATCATCGCGACGAAGACTCGCAGCCTACTGCAACGCTCCTGCACAAGAATTCGTCCCGCCCTCCTCCCTCTCTCTCTATAATTTGGTTCGACGTCGAACGAGACGCCGCATGCGAATCTGCGTGAGAGAATACATGGACCGATCGGAAAAGAGGTTGAGGTCAAGCCGAGGCGCGACAAAGGTGCAAATAACGAAGGTAAGAGGACGCAATTTACCGTTTGCGCTCGCTTCCTCAGACCGCACGCCAATTTCACGACGAGGCGAGCAAGTTTGAGACACGAGGAGCATGCGGGCATCGAGCTCTATAGATTCGAGTTTAGTTTGGGTGGGCGCATAGTGCGAGGGGACTACTATGCTGTCTACGCGTTGTATGGGACGCGCGCGCGACGACCTCAAGCTCCGTCGCAAATTTACGCAGTCCCGAGTTCAAGGCCGTCGCTGCAAAAGCGGGTCAGCGAGGGGCTCGGATACGCCGCGGCGCGCGCAACTCGATTTCTCCTCGCGAACACTTCCGATGCGCTGCAGCTTCGATCTGTTCGAGGACGCGAGAGTAACGAGATTTGCGCGATTCTCATTTTTTTTTTAGGTTCTTGGCGCAGGGGAGAAGAATAATTATAATTAGCTCGATCGGACGGAGTACTGGTGGCGATCGCGGATGCTGAAAAGCGCTCCAAGTTCGAGGGAAAATACGAGGGATCCGTGACGCTGTAGAGAAAATTGTGAGAAAATTGTAAGAAAATTCTCAGGGATGGGAAAGATATTTTTATGGAAGCTTTGTTATTGACCCAGATTCGACGATGCGCCGAGTGATGGGTGTAAACAAGAGCAGGCTCTTACGCGACGTGTCAATCATTATTCAAACGAGTGCGTGTGGCAAAACACTGATTAAAGCTGTAACGATCTGCCCGTAACTTTATAAGCTTCATTGACTGGGAATTGAGGGATAAGAGTTCAATTCATTCAAATACTGCAATTTTTTCTCAAATTTTTTGAATGCTCAAACTTTGAGAAAAATATTTTTGATCACTTCAAACATATGTGCCGGGGAAGATCACCGCTAATCAAAACAAAATGACAATGGATGGAGCTCGACTAATTTCTGGATCACATAAGCGATACTGCAATTTTTGGGGAAAAATCTGTTCGTAAAAGTATGCTTGGGAAAATTCGAAAATGGATTTAACGTCGCGAAGTGTTGATAGAGTTGAATGAGCAACTAATTGCTCATACGACAGGTGAGACGAGGTGCGAATTACTGACCTTGGGCGTGGACGACAGCAGGCTCTCGTTGTGCGCGCTCTCGGAATTGAATTTTTTGACGAGGTGCAGGGGCCTGTCGGGCTGCCGGTAGAGTTTGCCGTCCTGCAGCACGAGGCCCCGGTCGACGGCCCTCTTAGCCGATAGCTTTAGAGCCGCTCGCAAGTCGCCCTCCTGCTCCTCGTCGACGGTGTGACTCCGCCTCACGTACTTCTCTATACTCTTCAGGTTCGAGCCATCCCTCTCGCCGAGCTCCCTCACGGCCTTTATTATCAGCTTCGTCAGGTCGTTCAAGCGGCCCACCTTCAGCGGCTTCGACTGCAGGTTACACGGATCCTGAAAGCAAAATAAAATCAAACGCGGTCAGTTCGATCGCTTGTTCTCGTTCTGATCTAGCGCGATAGCGACAAGTACTAGAGAGCAATCGAGTACTGGTCGCTCGATCCATTGCCTTATCAATCTCTCGCAATGGATTGGAGGTATGCGTTTATGCGCAGAGAGGGGAATACCGAGAGACGAGTTTGTGTGTACGCGAATATTGGCTTTCGAGCGAGTTTGAGGCTCGATAACTTTCTCCTTGTCGAGAGATTACGAGCAGCTTGCTCTTTTGAAATTATTCATGACATCTCGCCCCGCTCTCTCGCGATATGAGCTTTTTTGTTGAGAAAGTCGAGAGTACGGCTGCTTTACGACCAGATATCGATTTCTTCTCATGCTGCTCGAGTCCTTTTATGATCGACGTTCCGCGATCGAATGTCCATAAATTTCTTCATTTCGACAATGTTTAATGGGTATGATTTCATTTTACAGCGTGGTTAAGCGATTTATGGCTCTTGGAATACTGCCAATGAGAGAATCCTACTCGTCGTTGAACGTTACACTGGATATCGGTCATTTTACAGAAAGCTTGGTCGTTCCGACGAACCAATCGAGGAATAAAGAGTATATGGGGCCCGCTTGAATCACGCGTACTTCCGAAACGTACTTTCGAAAGAGGAGTCGAAGCAATTGAAGGACAAAGCACGAGAGGTGATTAAAAATTACTGACCTTGTAGGACGACTGTCCCTTGTTGAAGAGCTTGAGGATGTCGCCGCGCTTGACGGCGAGCTGCAGGTTCTCGGCTATGACCTCCTCGTGAAAGTCGTGCGAGAGCCTGATGGCGTGGGCTATCCTCTCGACGCTGGGCCTCTGCTTCTGGCTGCGGATCTTTGCGATCGCGTCCAGGAACCAGGCGGTCCAAGTTTCCGGATCGGGCTCCTCCATCTCGCTGCCCGGACTTTTGACTTCTCACTTCGACAGACGCTGCAAGAGACGGGCGATCGGCTACGGGCGACACCGCGGCCGACCGGGCAGGCCCCCGCGGGCCCGCATTCACATTGCGCGGCGAAGTCGCGGCCCCGACGACAGGCTTGCCGCCAAAGGCCACGAGACTCCTCCGCCCGCTACGCCCGCTTCACGCCAACTCCTGCAATTGCAACAATAAATTTCCCACCTGTTAGAATATCTCGGAGAGGTGTGATTCGTATTTGGATTTATTAGATAGTTGGGGAGACATGGCTTGTGTTTCTGTTTGTGACGGGGTTCTTGAGGGGGTGGACGTTGAATTTTATTATTTGAGATTCTCAAGATGAAAATGTGTCCGGTGTCAAAGACACATTTTCTGATGATTCGCACTTCGGATTTTTGACTCAACTATGCGAACCGTTAAAATTAGTGAATAAAGCGCCGCAGTGGATAAGAAGATCCTGGTGTTCAACGCAGAAGGTCAGGATTCAAATCCCAGCCGGCCCCGCTGTCAATTTTCACAAGGGCTTTTTCGGTGGCTTCGGTGCTTCAAAACCCACCTTTAACTGTTCATAAAAAAAAAAAAAAAATTAGTCAATATTTTTGTAGAGGTTAAAGCAAAATTTGGGGCTTGCTTCGACGCAATTCGTAAAAAAAACGGAAAGCTCAAAAGAAATCTGTAATAATACGCTCAAAGCCATGCCCCCTAGTAATAATAACTGCAATCATATAACGACTACGACTTCACGAGAATTTTAGAAAAAGGTAAGACAATCGCAATTAATAATACTTATCCCGCTTGAAAATGCCACACATTTTCTACTTCATTTCTAAATTCATAGTTGTAGTAAACACGATTACAATTATTCCTCAGAAGCATTGCCAGATTTTCCGTCTTCACTTCTCATTCTTTGTAATATGCTCAAAACAAACCCTGAGATATCATTCAAACCCCTTTCAGCGCCCTCATATGAGGACATCCAATACTCCACCTTTCAAGTGCTTTGTGTGAGAAAATAGGGCAACCAAATCCATTCAAACTGTGCTCAAAGTCTTCTTCGACATTGAAATTGATGAAAAATGCTCTAACTTCAATCAAATTGATTGTGTATGGAGTTTATGGTCGCAAAATGCATTCTCGGGTCACGGAACAAAATAACCTCGATTTCTGAAAATTCTTAGTTATTCTTTTCCTCGACCCAGGATCATTTTCGGAAGATGAAATAATTCATGCAGCACCATTGAATGATTGACAAGATCTAGAAATAATATCCTTGTCGATGAATAATTTTGAACCAGTTTAAGGAATCAAAATTACTACGTCCTCACAAGAGGAAATCGGGTGGATGGCGGTTCTCACTTGACGAAAAATTCTCTCACTTCCGTACGGAGTATTGAAATGTTACATTGTCGAAATTCGAGTATTCCCTCCAAATGGTTGCTAAGGTAACTTATTGTGCTATTAATTCTCATTTATTTTTATATTCCTCTGGATTGGTTACATTTGGGTCAAGTTCTCGTAAGTTGTAGAAGAGTGGAATAACTCAGTGAATGAAACTACGTCCAAATTATTTGTTTCATTGCAAGATAGGAATATGTTTCTGAAGTGCTATGTTCACTTGTGCCTGATGAGTATAAAGAATGGTTTTTATGATTTCCACAAATCACAATGAACATCTTTTGTTTTGCTGGGAGCTATCTTTTGTATTAATAGGCAGAAAGAGTTTCATATACATTTGACGTAAGTCTCTATCATTATCCAAATGATCTAGTTGTTAGTAGCTCGTTATGAACACTCGATGTCCTAATTTTAGAACATACCGTTTAACTACGCTAGAATACTCAAAAAATTCTGACAGAATTTCAAGAACCCTTTTTCAACTTATTGAATCAGAAAACGTCCCGAGATATTTTTTTTCCGCACATAGAAAAATTGCGTGCTGAAAGGGTTAATCAAACACAAATTTCGTTTGTCGGTTTCGCCTTAGTATTTTGAACAAAAGAATGCTTCGTCAGAAAATCGAAAACGATTCGAGAATATCTGTCACTCCAACGTGTTACAACAGGTCCCTCTTGTGAATAATACAATACAATAGTAGGTGACATGATGTCTCATGAATTGCTGGTTGGTTTGTTACGCATCTGTTAATCTCACGATTGAATGTTTGGTTTGTCTCAAGTCTTATGAATAGCTCGGCAGCGTTTTTATAGAGCATTCGTGTATCACGATGAATCATCACAAATCTCTCTGAATCAATCTGAGGTCTATGAACTTTTTGCCCAACGTCACGATGAGTGTAAAAATGTCTGTGCTGTGATCAATCAATTTCAGTAGAGTGACTCTGGGGGTACTCGGATAGTTACGCTAAATGTATTCTAGTAGTGTATGTATCAAGAGCGTTCGAGCAAATGGGTACCACAAGAAGAGGGAAATAATTTCAGTAACCTGTGAAAATTTTTGAAATTGTGTTCCTGGTAGAACGGAGTTTTTGTCGAGAATTTCTTCCGGAAATGGAAGATCAACTATAAATTGACAAAAAAAAATAATAAAGAATAAAATCAACTTCTCGATATCATTGTGACAGACGTTTGGATACTCTCGAAAAACACGAGCGATGTTGACTCGCGCCAATTGAAGGCGTAACTTCGTGTTTAATCGCGTTTCAGCAGCTCGACTCTCTCTGGTTCTACACAAAAGCGAATGTCAACTATATACGTACGGTACGCGCGAATAGAGAACACGAGTTGATTAATTAGCCAAGCATAGCAACCCGACGCGTCTCGCTATGCAATTAGGGTCTCGTTATATTCAGTGAGCGCTGATAGAGCGAGCTTGATTATATCTACAATTCAAATTCGCCGAGAGCGTCCTAATCCACGCCCAAACATGAATTCTATGCCCATCACCAGCGCGGGTTAGATGTCGTCCCCTTCTACTCTGTCACCAGAGCAGTCAATGTACAGTGGCAGTATGACGCCGG
>JAPYYZ010003609.1:0-11406 GCA_030522705.1 Eretmocerus eremicus
CTTGCCCGGAAGTGCACCACCGTAAATAGGTTTACAAAGGGTTTATGGTATATTCTTGATAAAAATGGAGGCTGCGAATGAAAAGATCTCATCGAGTAGATTAAAAATACATTGTTCTGATGTGACTTGTAAGAAATGGGTCGAAGAAAAAAAGAGAAGCGAAGCGAAGAGCGAGAGTCTTACTGAGACGAATACAAGGCTTTTTTGAGAAAGCAAGAGCATTGTCAAACTAAATAAAAGGTCTTTAGAGTACTCGGTCTGACCAAATCTGATTTCTCGGACCTCTCTCTCATTCTAATGGAGATAGAAAGAGAGGTCCGATGATCATACCAGATCAGATTAAGTCTGGCTGTGATAATAGAATAAACCTAAAGGGTCCCGCGGGAAGAAAGTGTACGCGCATGCTTGCCGAACTGTTTCGTGCCACGATGGATATTGAATCCTTGCTTTTCTTGGATTTGAAATACTCCCGAATCCAGAATACATCGTAAAATTAGGGTAAATGAATCAGACAAAAAGGCTCTTTTCTGTCGTGTTTCTGATGCCCGAGTTCCGGTGTCTCATATATCTCTCTCGTAAGATTACGGGACTTTTCGTTCCCGGCGTTCAAAGTTTTTTGCAAATAACATACCAACCTGTAGAAAAAAACGTCTCACTCGCAAGAAAAATATCAGTCCAGTGCGAGGAGTTTGTACAATTGCACGAAAAAAAACTTCTTACTCATCGTTGCACTATTTTCACCCAGACGATTATGGACAATTTGAATTTGAGTAACGCTCAAAGACCCGAATTTTTCCGTATGCGATCTCTCAAAGTCATATCTCGATGAAAATTCAGAATTCTAAGACTGTACTGTGCTTAGTTCTCTTCATCGCTATCCAGTTTTCTCACGATCAGTATACTGATTTCTGCTCTTACAGCCCCGTTTAGGTCATGAAACAGGGGCGGGAGCACCATGCCTTACTTGCTCAAAATGTGCTGGCTTGGACTTACACTTTTGGAGGAAAATATGTAAAATCTGCAAATGCCGAGGCGATGAACATGATTTCGACGACGATGATTTTCCTCAGTTCGAACTACTATTTGGACCCAACCTGAAAAGAAAAAGGAATCAATCGACCTGTAAGCAATATGTCCTTTGACCCATACTATGATTTTTTATGCTTAATGAATAATGATTTTGCATCAAGTATTGCGAGTGAAACTTCCAAAACAAGAGGAAACAGAAACTCCATTTGAATGGATTCCTCCTAATACGTCCAAGGAATTAGCTGCAGATTATATGAATTCTTTGCCATCTGAGAAGCTACCAATTAAAGGCTCAGCTGGGGCTGCTTTTCGAAAACAGCAACTCAAGAAGCAATTACCTCTCCACGATATTGATCACAAAGCGTGTGATGAACTTGGCGGACTCGAAAAGGAAGAATTTGAAAAATATCTAGACAATCTCAAAAGCTGCGCTGGCCAAGGAGCCGTTGTGAAGGTAAAACCACCATTTCTTACAGCTGAACTCCCTGATATGCTCCTATGAGCTAGACTAAAATTGTATATATGTAACGAGGGTTCTGGGTCCGATGACGTGTTGAAAAAATACATCGCAGTTTAATTCAAAGCAGAACAGGACCCGATTCCTCCCTCGCACTCGATGGGTTTATTATTTTGTCTTGTGTTAATTTTTTCCATGTATTTGCCAGCATCGCGATGTTAAGCTCGGCGATCGCCGATTTTTTTATTCAAGAGTTTTATTCTGAACTCAGATTTTTAGTCAGCCGGACTTGTAGAAAAACCATATCCTTATAGAATTGATAATAGATAACAACTAATCAATTATCTCGCATAAATTGATTACTTTTCAGCTATCTGTTCAGCCCTTCAATCGACCCACGATGGTTTCGTCAGTTGCTGATGAAACGAATAATTTACGAGCGCCGGTTAGTCGGGAGGAAGTTCTTGAGTCCAATAAGAGATCAAATCTTCAAACGCCCAGCAGTTTTATTCCGAAAAACTTGTATAATTACACGAAACCGAATCCATCAGATTCATTCAATAATTTACTAGTATCATCAACTTCCGACTTAAAGTCAGTTACTCCGCGGCCTTTTGTGGGAAATTCGAAGAAAAGTCTCCAAGGATCTCAATATGGCCATAGTTTGAATGATGCGGAAGCGGAACACGACCATCTAGGAATTGCAGTTGACCCGCAAACGAATTCAAATGCGATCATCCCAGAGAATTCCAAGATTAGAAATGTAAAGTTCTCTGCAGGGTATGAAGAGCAATTGGGCCAAAATCCGGAATTCTCAAGTAGGCTGACGAGAAATGCTTCAATCGTTCCTAACGTTTCAAGTACACCCATAAATGTCTCGGAGTCTACGACCCAACGTGATGAGCAAGAACAAAGAGAAAATATCGCTTACAATAAAAGTGATCGATCCATCATGAGTCCTTCCCAACTTGAGGTCATTGGGTAAGTGTATCCTTGAATATGTTTTCAAGTTACTAACAAAATCACGAGAATTGGAGCTAGCGCTTTGTATGAAATTTCCATCTCCCCGGACGACTTGAGCTTGTGTCTTACCCTCCGCGACCCTACGACTCATTGGTAAGATGTTATTCATTAATTACGTAAGGATGGAATACCGAGATTTTCACCAAACTTCCCCAACCGTAAAATACCGTAAGATTTATCCAGCCCTCTCCGCCGACAATCTTTTTTAAGATTAGAAATTTTTAGAGAGACCTGAAAGTAGACGATCAAAAAATTACATATCATTATTCGCAAAGCTTTGTGTAAAGCTTTGTGAATAGTAATGGGGGCTTTACTACACAAAGCTTTACTCTCTTATATTGTATTTTTCAGGTGCCAACCATCAATATCGTTCTCCATGACAGCAAAGGCAAATTCACAAACGGCAAAGGAGTTTCAGAGGGAGTCAAACGTTCTCAATCGTTTCAAAAATCTTGATCTGTCTGATCATGAACCAAATGACCAATCAGCAGAATTTTCTTCCGTACCAAGATCCTCACATCTACAGCCTAAAATGGAATCTGCTTCTCTTGTGCCGTTCGACGTGGCTCATTCCGAAAAGCTCAATTCTTGTGTTTTTCCTCACGATTCGGTGGCTTTTTCACACGCATGTCATGATCAAACTGCTCTCAGACATTCCCCAGCAAATTCTAGTAGCCCGGCGGCAAATAAACGTCAATGTTTTAAATGCAAGGAGGATATTCTTTTTGATGAAGTTATTGTTACTGCTGACAAGATAAGGAATGAAGTTTGGCATCCAGGTTGTTTCGTATGTTCCATGTGCAACGAACTTTTAGTGGATTTGGTTTACTTTGCCCATGGTGGTAACTTATTTTGTGGGAGAGATTTTTCTGATCTTCTAGAGATTCCTCGGTGCTTCGCATGCGATGAGGTGAGCATGAAAAATAGGCTGGTTCGAAAAATGAAAATTTTCGAAATGCCAGAAAAAAGTTGTTTTACATGTAGATACAGAAATTTTTTTGCTGTACGCTGAGAAATAATATCTTTAGCTCGAGCAACAGCCTTGAAGAAATAAAAAAAACTTCATTTTAACATTTTTTGATAAAGAAAACCACGAGATGCGAAACTTTGGGGTCGGAATGATGGGCTCATCAAACAGAGATTTCCTAAGTGTTTTTTGTCGTAGAGCCCATCCGAAAAACAACTTCCCTTGATCCCTAGACGTCATGGCTTTTTTATAAATCCAGAAAACCGAACTAGCGAGGGAAATCGGCGTTTTTCACATTTTCCCGATTTTTCTCGAATTTGAATACTTCCTGGTACTGCGTTTCCATCGGCCAAAAATGAAAAAAAATGCGGCTTTCCCTATGTATTTTGACCTTCTGAATACGATCCCCGTGCTTTCGTAAGGAAGTGAAAACTCTGTCACTAAGAAAACTGTTTGATGAGCGCATCATTCCGCGACCACAAAGTTTCGAGACTCAGTAGTCTTCTTTTGCAAAAATCGTTGGAATTGAATTTTTGCTCTATTTTTTATGTTACTTTGAGGCTCTTCCTCAGGCTGAAAATGTTGTTGCTCAGCGTCTAGCAGAAGAATCCCCGTATATACATGTAAAAACACAACTTTTCTAGCCTCAAGCATGTTGAATTTCGAATTTTCATTTTTCGGCTTACCCTTATGAATAACAACTTCACAACTGTTGTAATACGTTCGATAACATATAAATTTTCTCGCCAGTTGATCTTTGTTCGAGAATATACTGTGGCAGAAGGCCACAATTATCACGTGAACCATTTCTGCTGTTGGGACTGTGATAAGGCTCTGGCAGGATTGCAGTACGTTGTAGAGGATGACAGACCTCTCTGTTTACCTTGCTACCAACTCAATTACGCTAAGACTTGCAGTGCCTGTACTGGTATCGTTGCAGCTGATCAACAAGGTGTATCGATAAAAAATTTGAATTTTCATGCAACTGATGATTGCTTTTGCTGCACCATGTGCCGTAAGAGCCTTCTAGGTGGCCAAATAGCTGTTAAAGAGAACAAACTCCTATGTAGTCAAGAATGTATCACAAAATTCTTGCAAAGTAGATCTTAGAAAAGATGAAAATTATTCAATTATTCGTATCAAAATAAATTCATAAGATATTTGAATCCACTCGAGAGAAATGAACACTGTGCCCTAATCCAGACGCATCTTGCACTGTGATAGGTAGGCAGCGTAGAATCCGGCCATCGCAACCATGCAAGATGAATGATACGGAAAAAATTTGAATTTCAATAATTTGGTGCGTAACAATGCCGGCATCTATTTCTTTGCTTAGAATGCTCCTTATTTGCCGTTCTGAGCCCTTATCCGATCTGGGAAGCGATGCGCGGGAAACGCCAAACGATAACTCGGTAGGACCATCGCTCTGATGTATAGTTAAATGATTATTGTCTTGAAATTCGTATGAGGACTTGGCCCTCAAACGCTGGAACAATTTCCACAATTTTTTCAGTTTTTACTAAAATCATGGACAGAAAAATAAGTGGAACTCGGTTATAACGACCTTGGATATAACCAAACTTCGGCTGTAACGAACTAATTCGAATGATTTGTTTTGCCCCCATGCAATCTTTCCAATATTTGTCAGCCTTGGTCATAACGAACACCGGCTATAACGAACAGTCTTCAACGGTCCCGCAAAGTTCGTTATAACCGAGTTTTACTGTAGTGCCAAATCATGAAAATCATCAAAATGTACAGTTGTGTAAGTGTATGTTGGTGCGCAAAATTTCATTCGGTAACTCTAGGTACAAGCTAACAAAATTTAATTTAGATACTAAAACCGAAGTAAATAAGAAAGTCATTTTAAGAATCTCCTTGAACTTCTGAGTAATCATTCTAAGATGAATGAAGATGAGATAATTTCTTGGACATGGAAAAAAGCGTATTATATACCAGAAAGTCTGTTTGAGACGCGGTTCTATGCTCAGCGGTTTGGCCACTCTTGCTTAGTCAGGAAAATTCCTATGGCATTTTTCCTCTGCGTCAAGCCACTAATTCAATGGCCATTGCCGACCAAGAAAGCCGAACGCATCCATGTAATTTGAGTTACTTTCGAATAATAAGGATACATCAGATATTGCAGTGCGCGTTCTTAGAACGCATTCAGAGATAAATTTTGAAAAAGTTTACTTATTGAAAGTCGAAAGCATTGATGATTACATACTAGCATCATTTAATGATGACTATCACTCAATGATACTTTCAACTGCATCAAAGATACAAATGATCACAAATTTATACACACAAAGCCAACAAATGCTTTCAAAAATCTTGCAGATAGAGAATGAATAGATTGTAATCGTAAGTCAAGTATTAGTCATACGAGGAACGTGAGTTTAGTCGTCAATGAGTCTCTTCACATACTCAGTTGATATATCCGCTATCGATGGATTATTCATAGTCAATCAATGTATGTCGTCTCTTCTGCAACACTCGTACTCTCTGCGTATATCCCGATTTGTTATGAATACAATCCAAACGCCAAGAATTCCAATCTCTTTCACATTGAAGATGAGAGATTGAAGATTTAGATTTCATAAGTTACATGAGTACGTTTTGCATCGTCTTGTATTCGAGTTTACGTAATAGCCAGAAATTTCCATAGTTATCATTGCAAGTTGGACAGTTACATCGGTAAATCTTGCTGTAAAGTCATAAACAGCAATAATTTGACCCCAATCAAGGCTTGGTGAAAATTATGATCTCTCTATCATTGCAACCAGTTGCATTTTTTGATAATTTCGTGAATCATTTACCTTGAACGTCTCATAGAGAAAATGGAGATTTTTATGAATATCTTATGCCTCGCAGCTTGAAGAAAGCTGTGAATAGCCGGAGAGTTGCAATAATCAAGTACGGAATCAAAATCTTGAAGAAATCCCGATGGAGATTGACTCAACAATAAGGCAGGTATGAGAATGGTACCTCGGAGTATGGTATGTTTACTTCATTTCTATAATTCTTTTTGAGCACTGCGCAGGGTTTGTGATGCTCATCTCATCCGGGCCACAAACGCAACCTAGGAAATTAATAAGCTCGGAAATGTATGTATACGGACGTATCCAAATAAGGACGAAATTTTTTTCATTTGAATGATGTACGCTCAGTTCCTTTGTAAATTGGGCACGCCGAAACTATTCACTATTCCAAAAATATTATGATGGGAGAGGCTGAGGAATAGCGTGAATGTGTTAGGCAAACGTAAATCTCACGGAAATTCGTATATTGCTCAAAGTAATATTACATTTGTACATACGCAATTATTTGTAGATATTTTGTACACAGATTCAACTCGTGCATTTGTATGTACATGTTTACGACTTACTCCTCGTGAACATCATGTAAGTGGGACTATCAGTAAAATTTACAGCCGTCCAGTTCGCAAACTAAGGGGGAAATTCGCGTTTTTTGGTTCGTATCAGATGCCAAATGAACTCAAACTCTTGGTGCGACGGATCGTTGTAAAAGAGACTCGAGCGCATCACTTGAGGTACCAATACTATATTTATGTAACGCTACGGATATGAGCTCGTTTTGCATCTGGCCAAAAGTCACAGACTGTGCGTGTTGATCTTTGGCTTGAGAACCATGAAGCTTTTGAATCAACTGTCCAAATTGTATCACTAACTTCTTCTTGCAAAATGCCGTCACAGTTGAATTAGCGTGTACTTGCGACGACAGCCTAAGCTCTCTAATCTGCGAGATCGCATTGAACAGTACCAACTGTAATAAATGATCTCAGTGTAGAAAGACAATTATATCAATGAATCGTCTATTTATCAAATATTTCGCCTACTCTTTTGCAAGAAGCGCCCATTTTCCACTTTTTCCATGAGAACAAAGTGGATAGTGTTTCATGAAGAGAGTGACGCAAATAACTGCTCCTCAAGGGAAATTCATCCATTTTTTTCTTCGATCTGCTTCCTTAGGAACTTCAACCCAGCTTCAATCTGGTCTTCAATATGCTCCCCACTGACGTCATGCGTTGGACCTGTGAGACGATGAATGAATCACTCCATTACTAATCGATTTGTTTGAGATCTTATGAGAAATGAATTTTCTATGAATTGCAAGACAGGCTGATATTCAGAAACTGTTTAGCAAAGTAGTGGATGGACTGAATAATTGTCGGTGATGAAGGGTTGAGGAGATTAGAGGTAGTAGAATGAATAATCTAGCAGTTGGAAATAATAGAACGGCACGGGAAAAGCTCGCTGCCTGACTGACGAACGAGACAACTGGTCGTGCCCGCAAAAAATACAACCCAAGCGAGAATTAAATGCATTACAGGGTAAAATGAATCAGTTTCAGTACAGTGTCTCATGAAATTTGTCATTGAGAATAAGATATACCATCTCGGGTAAGTATGCCGGGCATCAATTAGATTCTTATTTTTGTGCTAATTGCGGAGTCTGCCTTTTTATATGAAAATTTGAAAGAAACTCTGGGTCTCATTTTTTCCACATTTCAACAGTGGAATTAGTCCACTTTGATCCCAAACAACTCAAACATCACTCGGACCGCGGAATAGTATATTGCGTACCGCTATGTGTATGGGTGATTTTAGCAGCCCGAGTGATGCGAGGCCCTCGTACCAAAAGCACCCAGGCGGGCTAGGCGCGTATACTATGTTTTCCCTCAGGATTGGGTTTTAGTTAGAACATTTTTACGCATTTACGCATAGCACGGCCTCTCCGCCTGTGTGCGTGAATGTGTAAACGCATAGATCCGTAAAAATTTTCTTACTGAAACTCTATCAGGTAGTGACCCTCTAGTAAAGGGTCACTACTATCAGGGCGAGGAAAGTATCTTCCGATCCGGAGCGGGTGGAAAGTCGATATTTCGCGCACCAAGGCGGAACAAGATCATTCGAACCCACGTGTGAATAAGTGATTCAGGGACGAAATACTCAAGTTCTTGCTTTGCTCGTGGCACAGTTAAGAAATACCCGTCCACGCCCGGTGTCATTAAATATTAGTGGATGCTGCGAGTAATTTCAATATGTATTGGGTAGCAGGAACTTGAAAAAAAAATCACTGGTGCGAATTTGTGGCAGTCCTTCAGGTTCCGAGTACGTCGGGTAGGGTTGCTGTGAGATTCCTAATGGAATTTTGAATAAATTGAGGAACATTGAGAAGTAATTATAGAGTGAATTGATTGAGGAAGAGACTTGAGAAGGGTTTTCAATAAGCAATCGTAACATTACTGACTTATCTTATGCAGATGCTTTTTGGATTGTCAAGATCGATTACATCGTTAAAAATTAACTCGAAATACTAGGGTAGAATTTCACTCCTCAATCCTCCAGCCAAATCACTAGTATTATACAGACACATCTTGGGCAAAAAAATATTTGAATCCAAAAACTGGGTGAATTTTTAATAGTTTTCTTTACTTTGAAAGGGAACAAAGTTTTGGGGTTTTTCAAAAATTAGTTGCAGGATCCACTTTGATTTGACATGGGCATACTCAAGTCTAGGATAAAGAACAGATAGTAATATTCAAAGTACAAACCTAGTGTTGCTGACAGATCTGATTCAACTGTCAGATTTGAATGCAATTCATTGGGGAAAGGTGGCATTGGGCCAATGATTTTTGGAAGTTCATCCCCTGATGGATTTGGATGAATTTCATCAACTGAAGCTTCTGAGCTAATAAAATTTTCATAACCTGGAGCAAACTCTTCTTGTCTTTCTTTCCGTTTCTTTTGAATCCATTCTTCTTGCGACATCACATACCATTGGTTTCTTTTACCCAACAAATTTCCAAATGCCTGAATTTTACTCTCAGTTTCAAGCTCTTTCTGGTTCAATTTTGAAGCCTGGTCTTCACTGACTATGGCTGTTTCAGTGATATCATCACTGAGCAATCTTGCATCTTGATTATTGGTATCATGTTCTCCTCGTTCTTCAAGCTCTTCACTATCCTCTTTCTCAACTTCTTCAGCTGGTAGGCCTGCACGCATCCTTTGCCTCAATCTAGCAGCTCTTAATCTGTTTTTATTCATCCTATTCTTCATTTCTTGCACTTCTTGAATCTCTTTTTGCTTCTGCTCAGTTTCTTTTCGTAATTTGAATAGATTTTCTTGCTGCCTAGCTCTCTCTTCTTCATCTTGAGAAAAAGCATAGTATCCCACGCCGTGTGACCTTGCTTCATCAAAGAGAACATCTTGGTAATGAATATCAGTTTTATGAGCTAATTTGGCAGTTTGCTCCTCCCATTTTCTCCTCATCATTTCTATTTCTGGTTCTTTTAATGGTGTTTCATTCTTCAGGGTCTTAGCTTCGCTTTGTTCTTGATCTCTATCTTTCCTTATGCTTTTTTTCAAATCATCATCATCTTTGAGCATCTTTGGAAGATCCTCTCGAAGGCATTTTCTAGTACGCCCAAGGCAATCAGTGTATTCTGCCCATTCTTCATCTGAATCATAATGCTCTTCATCAATAGCATCTGGAATACTCACATCATCTGGTTTGCACTCAAAATCAACAAGAAAATTTGGATTCATATTGATATGTGTTTTGGACAGTTCATCGTATAATCTTGATTTTGCTTGCAGCATTAACTTTGATTTCTCTAAAGCCCTCTTATTCTGTATATCTTCTGGCTTCTCTTTTCTTTTACTATTACACAGCTCTGTTCTTTTACTTTCATTGTCACGCTTTTTCGATCTAGATTTTATTTTGTCAGTTAGATTAGCTCTCTCATATTCACTTTTTTTAATCTCAATCTCAGCTTGTTTCCGAAGTAACTCTGCCTTCAATCCAACTAATGATGAGTAATGGACATTGACTTTGCTTTCAGAATTCATGGTCTTGTTGATTCAAAGATATCCTTGGAACTGGAGCTACCTTTCCACCTCACAATGAATACTTGAGTATGAAAAGCACTTGAGTAAGGGTTGAATCAGACCAAGGGATTGAACCATAGTTTTTTGCTTCCCAAAACCAGCGACAGCAACAAGCAATGATAATAACCTCAATTAAGATATATTAAATTGATGAACACTGTGAGCTTAGCTGTACAATGGCGTGATCAAGCTTGATCTCATTACCAGATACCTAGTCTGGAAATGCCGCTGCAACAGCTACCAGAATAGGTATATCATGCTGCAACTGGCCTGCAAATGATTGCAGTTCACGTGCCATGATGGCATGACTACAGCCGACAGGGACCCTACAGCCGACCACAGCCAATTCACATAGATAGATCTCATTTTCCTCGATCCGAATCCCCTATTTGTTTATTTCCCGCCACTTTCGCTTATTTATAAAAAATCGTTAAACATTAGCATACTTTGACGAGCAATATCTCGACACTGGCTTTTTCTTCCTTGTTCTGAGACATCCAAAATCATTCCTCCAAATCAAAAAAAACTTCCCCTACCTCCAAATATCATCGACATCAATTCATTGAAATTCGTTCAAAGTAGGTAATTATTATGCTAATTAATCGCAAGCATGCGCACTGCGCATGCGCGTACGGGAAAATGAATTCCCGATTATCGCGTAGATTGACAGTTTTTTGGCAAATTACTAATAAATCAACGATAAGCCATGATTTTCTAAGGTGGAAGTAATTTCTTCAGCCTTGGAGGAATTATTTGGGATGCCTTCAAGTCGAGCGCGGAAGGAAAATCCAGCGTCGAGATATCGCTTCTCAAAGTATGCTACTATGCAACAATTTTTTATAAATAAGTAAAAGTAGAAGAGGATGAACAGACCACAAATTCGGGTGGACGAAAACAAGGTCTATTCATATAAATTTTTTCAGATTTTTCTCTAATACTTTCAAAACCCAGCTTCCAGCGCCGTGGTCGCCGTGGAGACAATTATGGCGCGAGTGCGGCGTTCGTATGGGGCGTTCG